>QJPP01004198.1:0-76813 GCA_003996215.1 Jaltomata sinuosa
TTACTACTGTTTTAAGCCCATTTACATCATGGTCACCCTTTAAGGGGGATTTTGAGACTCGATTACTAGTTTAGACTCGGATACACTCCGGACAGTTATTGGATATTCTGAGATTCTGAGATTGAGTATGTGGTCAAGGACTTCCATGGACCTTGTCGATCTGGACCAGATGCTGCATGCTGAGTGTGCTGGAGGAGGGGTATACGGTGGATTTGAGGTATACGGGTGCGTCCTTTCATGGATCCTACCTACTGGGCTTATCGGCACCGGAGGAGATACATACGGTACTACGGTTACACTTGGTTTCACTATATCATCATAATATGCATTTGTGTTTGATTCTACCCTTGTTTGCTCTTTGTTGAGTGTAAGATCCGGTAGTATGGTATGCCGGATGGTTTGTTTTCTCTTGTATGTGTTCCTCGGGTGTATAGGCGCTCGTTGAGACTGTAGGTAGATTTACTATTATTATCCTATTGCAGTACTAGTTCTTATCATGGGTGCATTTGGATTCTTATTCGATTATTCGTATTTGAGAGTTGTGTTGTTAGCACGAATTGATTAATAGTATTGTTTCAAGCATGATTACGTTACTTGATTTCCCTTCCTTCCCTTCTTAGTTGAGGTTACCAGTATACCGGCTATTTTTTAAACTTTCTTTATATATATTGTTATTGCAAGGACCCCAGGTGCATTCTTCTTTCCTTCACCTATGTTCATGTATATATATTTCTAGTAGCTAGCTGAGCATGATTATGTTTCCCGTGTATTCTATTTGTGCTAGCTTCTGTGTACTTATATGTTTGCTTCTATGACTATCTTCTTTCGTTCTGTTATTTACTGTTTTTATATCATATATGCGCTCAGTCGGCCTATGATGTCTACTGCGTACCCGTTGCTTTGCAATTGGTGCTCATACTACACTCTGCATCTTTCTGGTGCAGATCCTAATGTGGGTCATTGCCGCTAACTCGTGGAGACTCGTGTAGAGTGCTTTTGGATCATCTGAGACTGAGGGTGAGCTCCTGACGACCGGAGCTTGGATTTTATCTCCTCTTTTATACTGCATACTCTTTTGTTATTCAGAGACATATGTATATATTCTTTTGGACCCTTTACTCTGTTTATGTAGTAGCGGCTCTTATACTGAGATACCAGGTCGTGGAATGGTTTAGTTTTCCTATTTATATATTCTTGTTGCTTCTTTCGTTACTGTTATCTCTTGCTTCCGCTTATATCTTTACTTCTTTCGCATGCTTGCTAGATAGTAGTCCATTACTATTCGCTCCGAGTTATGGGGATTGGTACACCTACAAGGAGGTTGTAGGTGCCATCATGACCTGAGAAATCGAGTCGTGACAATTGACTTAATTAGAGAAAACACTAATAAGTAATTTTTAGACTATATTCCTCTGGAACGGTGTCAAAATTTGATACCCTTAAAATTATACATTAAGATGACTAACGCGATCGTACGCAAATATAGTAACCTTAACAAGATTTTGAATCCTACAGAAAATAGGGAGGAAATACTACAGATTGGATGAATACCATATTGACAGTATGAATTCTATTTCGTAAAAGTTGAAAATAATTTGTTTAACTAAGGACTAAAACTTACAGTAATAACTTTGAGATGTAAACTATATGATTAAAGGATAAGGTTGTATCCCTACACTATAATGCACCGTTCTTTAGTTTTCATGTATTTACAGATAATCGGGTTTTAGATATGCACTCAGTCTCTAGACCATCACTCAAACTTTTCTAAGAGTTGAACGATTTTCGCCATATGATGTTCCCACAACTATATGAGTTATTTAGATAAGAATGGCTAATTATGTTATGTAAATTCAATTTATCCCTAAGCAAGTCTATTAAATAAGGGTTAGCTCCTTGAGTTCATGCAACTCTTCTTCTACTAAACATTAATGTGCTTTTCCAAGCAAACCTAAGATATTATGACACAAGTTAATGTTTGCAATCATCAACCAATTAATAAGAACGAGAAAAAGGTTAATATCTTAATTCCCAAAAATTATACAACACACAAAAACTATGAGCGTTACACTCTTATTAGGTTCACAACCTCAGTAGAGGATTTAGCTACTCATGCTTGAAAATAAACAACAAGAATAATAATTGAATGAATTCATAACGCTTACTTAAGTAAAAGATTAAAAGAATTAATGGTGTTCTTCGTTCTTCACAAGACTTGAAAGTAGAGAGAAATATTAGAACTAGAACTCTAAAACTAAAACTAAAACTAAAAAATATTGTCGAACAATCTTACAAAATAAACTTATGGAAATTATTTCAGATGGTCTAAAAATATAAAACTATCTACCGACATGATCTACGAGCCAATCGACGATCGTACATTGATTCACGGCCCATGGATTGCCTTTAAACTCACCTTCGATTTCTCCTTGGGGTTTCTGCACTTCTTTTCATGGAGTAACATCATATCATACATTGATTCATATTCCACAATTATAGACGTAATTCCTCCTGTCATCTTGATCTTCTATGCATATACGATGGTGAATGCGAAATACAATCTTACTTTCAATCGTACTTTAAACCAACTATGCAGGGTCTTTTTGACCCCTTTTATGAATCTTTTCACAAACTGATTCACGGTTCGTAAGTCGATCTGCGATCGTGGATGACCTTTTTCTGGTAATTTTCTATTTCTTCCTCTTTTTGATCATTTTGACTTTTAAAACCTACAAAATAATATTTTAACATTATAACACATAAAAACATGCACAAGAACATATAAAAATTCAAGGAAAGGACATAGGATGTGTCCTATTTTCAAGGTACTTCAGGAGCGGGGTGGGTCATCACATTATGAGGTATTCGAATTAGGGGCTAGGGGTCGCGTGCATTTGGGTGGATTAGGTAGGGATGGTGAAGTTGAACGATAATTTAGGAAAATATTTTTTTTTAATTAAGGATGTTATTTTTCTTAAATTGGAGAAAAATAAGTCCATTTGAAAAATATTTTTTAAAATATTCTAGTCAAACGAACATGAAAAAATTAGAAAATATTTTCTGAAGAATATTTTTCTCCATACCGGACATACCCTTTGTATTTAAAAAATTAAAAATTATTGTATATTGAGTAGATTATATAGGGGGTGAACTATTTGATAATTACAGACTATGATAGAAAATTCAAAGAACTCTGAGCAGAAATACTGTACATGTTATCTCAATTGAGAGTAGAATGTATTTACTTTAACAAACAGAATCAAAGAGGAAATTGATTTAAAAATATTAAATAATTAGCAGGATCTGTGACCGGGCGGTAGTCCGCCATAGTCAATGATCTAGCAAGTCAAGCATCCTTAAAAGGATTTAAGAATCGAGATATATGCAGATTTATTTATGATTTGATGACTGTATGGAGGCCGTTAAAGCTTTTACCCAAGCAAGGGGCCTGTCGAGATCCAGTACATATTGTTATTAAACCCATGTGTCTAGCAGTTCTAACCGGGTAGAGACGCCCTTTTTCTCCTTTAACGGGCTTGAGACCACGGCTGGCTAGACGGAGTCACTAAGACAAAGCTAATAACAATAGTATCAGATCTGACTGTGCCACCATCTCAGAACCAAGTCAAGAAATCATACCTAAATTTGTTTATATCTGGATAAAGGCTAGATCTTTCATGGTGAATACAAAAGCGAAATTAGTTAGTCGACATAGATACAACTAAGTTTAGCCGGACATAGTCACGGCGTTGCTTGAGGAAGGGGAGATAAATCAAAGACACGAGAAATTATTACCTTGAAGAACTTTCTTATATATTCCGGCTGATCTCCGGTAAACCTTTACAATATTTAGAGAGAGAGAGAGAGTAGAAAACTAAAAACTTAAGAAAAATGGTTTTTTAAAACCTGCCTCTCTCCTACGAAAGACTCCCTTATTTATAGGGAAATATAAAACATTTGGAATCTTTCTACAGTACTTAATGGGACCCATCTGTCCCTTACACAGTTTATCTACTGTAGTTTAAACTTATCAAAAAAAACTGTTCATATCTTGTCTTTTCCCTTTAGCCTCCGTAAGAAATCTTCTGCCTTTTCCAGCATATCTTCTGGAACGGATTCGCCAAGTTGGGCTTCCTGCATTTCTGCTATATCATCACTGGCGTCACTTTTCATTGAAGTGTCTGATTTTTCATATTGCGTTATGTTGAATAGCAGATTCTTCTTGATTTCATCCAGATATTTTTTAATCATTTCTTCTTTATCTCTACCTTGAACGGAGATCTTTCTGGCCATATTACGGACTGAATTATCTTGTATGAAAACATCCTGTTGGGGGGCAAGACTATATTCTTGGATCTTTGCTTGAATCAGATCTAATAACTCTTGTCCATATAACAGTTTTGTTGTGGGATCCTGCTTCATTAGCTTATCCCAAAAGTTGTTATAAAAATTCTGATATAAACATGGAATTTGTTCTTCAGTATAATCTACTTCCGGGGTCCATTTATGGATCCATGGAATAGAAAATTCAATAAAGAAATAAATTTGATCAATTTTTTCAATATAACAAACATGATCCATGAGATATATCTCATTGAGTTTGGGTGATACTTTCGCCCATTCTTTGTATAACTTAAAAAATGGATCTGGCAAAATCTTTGCGGTTGGGCCGTGGTATGACCACCAATTTAGAAACCAGTTAGGAATGGGTTCTGCGAATATCTTCGCACAAATTTTTAAAAACCAAGTATGCTTGTGCTTCTCGTTATTATAAATGAGAGCTTTATCAAAAGCATGGACGTAGTCCCAGTAGGTAAAATTCATGGGTAAGCCTTTTAGGCTCAGTTGCCTCTCTTTCATTGTGGATATTCCCCAATCTTCAACAGATATAATCTGTTTGATTATCATCTTTGAGAAGTTATAAACATTCTCGTCTGCGTTATAACCACTGAAATGCTGGAATTCCGCACTTCCTGTACTTATGAGAATTGTCTCGTAATAAGCTCGGGTTTTGTATGACTCACCCGGGAAATATAATCCTTTGATTAAATACCTTTGGAATATTTTCCAAGGTTCTTCTTTTCTCTGAATATCAGAGTTTTCCAGGAGAAATATCATTTCTCTTTTTGGAATCTTTTCATAGGTAGAGGTATCATCAGCCTCTTCTCTGGCAACAGATGCAAAAGTAGATTGTTGCCTTTTAGCTCTTTGAGCTAAATATTGCTGTAACCGATCATATAATGGATCAGTTGTTGGAATATCTTCCAAATTTATTGGGGTTGAACTTGAGCTCGCCTGAGAAGGTTTTGAGTTTATTAAACTCATTCCATAATTTTGTATAACCGGGAACGGTATGTGGACCCATATGATGATCCTGATGATGAGGAGGATGATCTTCCCCTTCCTCTTCCTCTTCCTCTATTTCCGCGTCCTCTATCCTTGGTTACCCAAGGGGGTTCCATTCTGCGCAGAAAATACATCCGTTATTCATAAATATTTAAATCAAGAAGGAAGTATCTTTCTTCTTTTAAGGTAATAATATCTTCATATAATGAAGTGTCTGTTATTGTTTTGTCTATGATTTTCCATATCACAAGTTCCTGCAGATCTCTATTTAGAGGAACAACCTTTAAAATGGTTATAAGAATTTCTTCAGTAAAATATGAAACTAAGTTCATTGTGAAAGATATTCTCGAGATAAAAAATCTGGGAGAGAATTATCGCTTCCCTTTTTATACTGAATATCGAAATCGAATGGAGCTAATTGAGCTTGCCATCTGGCGAACATTAGCTTGGATGCATCATGCTTGAAATCTTTATCAAACATATACTTAACTGATTGAGCATCTGTTTTTATTAAAAACCTTTGATTGTATAAATCATCTTGAAATTTTAAAACACATTTAACAATGGTCAACATTTCATGTGCTATCGTGGCATATTTTTTCTGAGCATCACTCCATTTTCCTGAATGAAACCGTATCAAGTATTCATTCTTATCATTTGGATTGATCTGCTTCAAAATTCCTCCATAGCCAATATTGGAAGCATCTGTTTCTATAATCTTTTCCCAGCTAGGATTAGCCAGAGTCAGACAAGGCAAGGTTTTAACCCTAACCTTAATATTTTTGACCAAGTCGGTGAGACTATTGGTCCAAGGCTTTTTTTGATCCTTTTTTAGCCTGTCATATAACGGAGCCAAATCTCTAAAAAGATTTTTATAGAAAGGAGAGATATAATTCAAACTTCCCAAGAACCTCTGAAGTTGAGTTCTATCTGTGATAACATCAGAAAATTTCGAAGCAAATTCAATAGATCTTTGAATCGGGGTTACTTTTCCCTGACAAATTAAATGTCCAAGAAACCGGACTTCAGTTTGGAAAAGACTCATTTTTGGTTTAGAAATAACTAACCCATTTTGAATAACAATTTTTTTGAACATGTCTAAATATTTACTATGAGTTTCTAATGTTTTAGAATAAATTAGAATATTATCAATATAGACTATAATAAAGTCTAAATAGGGGTTAAAAATATCATTCATAATTTTCTGAAATTCAGAAGGAGTATTTTTTAAACCAAATGGCATTATGTTCCACTCATATTGCCCAAATGGGACATTGAAAGCAGTTCTATAAGAATGCTCCTTGAAATTTGAATCTGCCAATAACCTGATTTTAAATCAAATTTTGAAAAGATGTTGGCATCATATAATCTTGAAAGTAAATCCCTTTTATTAGGAATAGGGTATCGAATCCATTTAAGATACTTGTTTAAAGGTTTGTAGCTTATTACTAACCTGGGAACACCACGTTCCTTCTCTGCTGCATTATTAACATAAAAAGCAGTGCAAGACCAAGGAGATTTAGAAGGTTTTATTAAACCCTTTTGTAATAACATGTCTATTTCCTTTTTGCAGAATTCGACCAATTCGGCGTTCATCTGGCAAGGACGAGATTTAGTAGGAATATTATCCTCAGAGAAGTCTTCTTCGTATGGAAGAGTCACAATATGCTTTTTTCTATTCCAAAAAGCACTAGGATGATCGGCACAAACATCGATGGCCATCTGCTCAGAAATCAATTTTAATTTCTGTTGTATCTTGGCAGATTTTAACGTATCAAATATATTCAAATTAAATAATTCGAATTGTAAAGAATCAATGTGCCTTTGTTTCATATCAATCAAGGCGTTAATATCACGAGAAACAGGATCTGTAACAAAAGTATAACTGATGTTTTGCCCTTTGTAAGTAGCTGAAAAGCCTTCAGCTGTTATGCTAGTGAAGGGATAGATAGCATTTCTAAAGGGAGTTCCAAGTATAATAGGGGGGTATAACTAATTTTTCACTAAGAAAAAGAAGTGAGGAATACAAACTTTATTTTGACAAATACGAGTATTAGGCAATTTATATTTAATATCAAGAGCATGACCTGAAGCAGATCGGACCATATGCGTTATTTTTTCAAAATATTTTCTTGGAACAAGGCCCTCTTGAATACAACTTACATCGGCCCCGCTATCAATCATAGCAATCTCTGTTATAGAAAAAGCATTATCAATTAATATGGTGCATTTAACAAATCATTTATGAGCAGTGACAATTTGCATCATTCCTAAAAACATGTTTTGCCTATTATCTGTAGTAATAGGTCTGGTCAAAGTATTATCTTCGACAACACCTTTACCTTTGCTATCAGCTTTTTCAATTTGAGAAAGGCGATGATCACATATAATCTGATTTTGTTTAAGCGCCTTTATTTCTCTTTTTTTTAAATTTTCAACTTCTTCTTTTAAATCATCAAAAGAAGTATCTCGTATAACAACATGTTGTTTAGCAAGTCTATTATAAACTTCAGACAAAGAATAAGGAGCAGAATAATCAAGTTCAAAATCATTTTTTGAGGCAATCGATTTTGAGGAACTAGCTTTGTTATTAGCAGCTAGCTGAATTAATTTTTCACGAAGATTGTTATCAGTGACTTCCTTTAACAATTCTATTACATTATCAGAAGTAATAGTTAGTAAATTCATGTCTTCAAACTGTGATTGAAGTTTATAAAATTCATCATTTTCGCAATGGCAAATATCGCCTTGGCACTTACAAACCTTAGTTGTGGTTGGTTGGTTATTACCAGATGTATTACCTGATGGTTCAGCCATATCAGTTTCTTCTTGTGAACTAGCACCAGACTCATAGTCTGACTCAGAACCAGAAGTGTATAAGAAGCTATAAACCTTATCATGAATATCTTCATCTAATTCTAAAGCTTTGAGCTTCTCAAGTTTACAATTAGGCGCTATATGACCAAATTTTCCGCACTTATAGCACTTGATCTTTGCGAGTTCGCGCTTGGATCTATTTTTCGTAAATCTATGAGACTTACGATGAGCCTTTCGGTCTTCTCTTTCTTCTCTAGATCTTCGTTTAGATCTCTCTATAACGGTTATAATCAGAATCTCTAACCTTTTTGTGCTTATTAGCAGAGGTATCAGGTAAACCAAATTGAGTACAAAAATCTCCTAATTGAGATCTTTCCCTAAGCTTATCTATCTTAAGTTGTCTGGATAACTTCAATTCGTTGCACAGGTTAATTCCTTCTTGAGTGCAAACTCCAATAAGCTTTCCATAGGTGTAGGTAAGGTAAGGGATATTTCCTTGGGGATCCCTTAGAGATTTTTTAACTCTTTCAGCAAATAATGGCAGCAAGCCGTCTATAAACCTAGCTTTCCAGTACTCATACTTGTTTTCGGGTAATTCCATTACCCGACTGAGATAGGTATCTTTGTACCACCTGAATTCACCTAAGTGTCTACATCGTAGACCATTTAACAGAGAACGAACTGTCTCATATTGGTTGGTAAATCTACCATTAAAATGTTCTAGAATGGTTAAGACTAGTGTATAAACTGCATCTTCTCTATTTCTTGTTAAAGCCATACCTAGGTTGTCAACACCTTCATTGTCGGCAATGGCATTTATAATAGCAGCCTTGGCTTCAATGCTCATATAATTATCCCACCAGCCTCTTAATTGACCAGTAAAACCAGCAATAATCATCTTGCAAATATTTCTGTCAGTATTATTAGTACTTTGACAGATGGTTGAATACATAGCATTATATGGATGAGAATAGTAAGCTGTCTATCAGTCAAGCCATCCAAGTTCCATTCATAGATTTCAGTACCACTATAAGAAGTATTGGTCTGGTTCCAATCCCGCTCTTCAATTAGAACATCTTGAGGGGTTGGTCTAGAATAATAATACGTTTGCATACTGGGTTTATGAGCAAAACTGGTATTATCACTATTCTTCTTAGGATAGCCACGAAGTTTATTAATTTTAAAATTAACTTGATTTTTTAAATCAAAAGTATTTTCTATATCAGTAGCAAAATCTTCTGATAAATCAATAGGATTTATTCCTAATTTAGAAATTTTTTTATCAAGAAGTTCCTCTAACTCTTGAAGAGGTTTGAAAATGAAGCCCTGAATTTCAGGGGGTCTTTGAACATGAGTGGAGAGCTTAGAAAGCTGAGCCGAACTAGAAGTTGAAGCAGTTGAAGCCGCATCCCTCATGTCAGCCTTTATCTGGATCACTAAAGCTGTTAATTCATCTAACTTTTTATCAAGAGAGCTAATATGTTCTCCCAATACTTTAACATAAAGACCCAAATAATTATTTTGAGCGATGAGATTATTAATCTCATTTATACTAACATTAGCCACATCATCTTCCACAAATTTTTGAAACGCAGTAAAAGTGATACCCACATTATTAGGTAAAACAAACGATGACTGCGGTGGATAAACAGTTTTTATAATATCACCTTTTGCATCTTTATAAGAACGTTCAAGAACATTGATGAACAAAGGTAAATAGGTGGTTATAAACCAGGGAACAAAGAACATAATATGATTATGTAAAGCACAGTTCTCATAAAATTCTTGAGAAATATTATTTAAATCGTTTTCACTATAAGTGTCAAAAAACCAAGTTTTAAACTGATTCCACTTATCATTTGAAAATTCATTCTGGATGTATTTTCTTGCCAGTGAGCCTGGACTAAAATCTATTTGGTGTACATCCATAATCAACTATCATTAGGGTTGAAGTCCATTTCGGACACAGAAGGAATATCCTTGTCAGAGACATCTGAGGAATTATCCTTAGCTTTTACCACATTTAACAGAGGATCAATTTTTATTTCAGCCTTTTTATTAGAGGCAATAGAAGATAACGTGTGTAAAGAAGCAGCCCGATCTCGAGCTGGACCATAGACAGGTTCAATAGGAGAAATATGATGCAAATCAGGCAGCAATTTATTACTAGATAAAGAACGTCTATTGTAAATAGAATTTACTGCAGGCATCAAACTATTAGAAAAAGATTGCCTATGAGAAGTATAACTACAACAACAACAACAACAACATACCCAGTGTATTCCCACAGCGTGGGGTCTGGGGAGGGTAGAGTGTACGCAGACCATACCACTACCTCAGAGGTGAGGTAGAGAGGCTGTTTCCGATAGACCCCCGGCTCGAGCAAAAAAGAAAAAAAAGAAAGAAAAAGAGGCTAAAAAGGGCATATCAATGATACATGATAAAACAAGATAAAAGAAAACAAGAGACGGTAGGAAGCAATATGTAGTAACAAACAACAGACAGACAGACAGACAGACAGACAGAAACAGAGCACTGCCACACAATACTACCACGAGGAGTCCAAGAACAAGAACAAGAAACTATAAGCGTGACCCTACGATTACTAGTCGGGACACTAGGGAAAAACACTCCTACCTACACCCACTTCTACCTACTACTCTTCTACCCTAATCCGCGTCCTCCACACCTTCCTATCTAGGGTCATGTCCTCGGTAAGCTGCAACTGCGCCATGTCCTGTCGAGTCACCTCTCCCCAATATTTTTTCGGTCTACCTCGTCCTCTCCTGTAACCATCCATAGCCAACCTCTCACACCTCCGCACTGGAGCATCCGTGCCTCTCCTCCTCACATGGCCGAACCATCTCAACCTCGCTTCCCGCATCTTGTCTTCCACCGACGCCACACCCACCTTATCTCGGATATCCTCATTCCTAATCCTATCTCTCCTAGTAAACCCGCACATCCATCGCAACATCCTCATCTCCGCCACCTTCATCTTTTGAATATGGGCGTTCTTTACATGAGAAGTATAACTATTGTCAGAAAATTGAATATATATTCTACCATCAGAATCTTGAGATATATGAGAATATTCAGAGTTTGTAACTGCATCAGTTACTTGATTCGGGGAAATAACCGAATTTAAAGTCCAAGTGGTGGGAAAATTAATTTCTTCCCATCTAATAGGTCTCCTCGTGGTGACCTTGGACCTAGCAAAATTGGTCTCTACTAAAATGGTTTGCTCAGATGTATCATATAACTTACATTTAGGATTTAAAGTAGATAATAACTTAAAATAAATTCTGTAAGATAAACATATCAGTTCTGAACCAGGCACGTAATTATACCCATGTGTTTTAACATTTAAAGTTAAAGCATCGATGATATTAACATCAGAAAGAGATAACTGCAGATTGGGTTGAGTATTAAAATATACTGGGCCATATGCCAATGTGGATTTAATTGAACCCATTAAAGATTGACGAAAATTTAAATTCCTAGCATCTGTGAGAGCAGCTAGAAAAGTTTCAGGCAACCCTTTAAGGGTCAAAGGTTTGAAGGCAATTTGGACCATACCAATATGCAGATAATTATAACGATGTTTATATAAATCAATATCACGTTTGTTTAACAAATGAATAGTCTGTTCAGAAGAATTTAAAGCAAGAGATTGCTCAGTAGTTTTTATCAATTGTTTAGAAGAGAGTTTATCAAACCAACCATAATCATAAATGGTTTTGATATCAACCTTTGGAATAGTCCATTTATTAAGTAAATGAAGATTTTGAGGTATATCTACCTCCTCTAGACGAGTACTTTTAGTACTTATCTCACCGAGATCCATCAAGACAGAGTCAAGACAGAGTTGTACCTATGTCTCGTAACTTCACCTCAATCTTGTATTTACCATGAAAGTTTCCTAGGCTCTGATACCAGAATTAGCAGGATCTGCGACCGGGCGGTAGTCCGCCATAATCAATGATCTAGCAAGTCAAGCATCCTTAAATGGATTTAAGAATCGAGATATATGCAGATTTATTTATGATTTGATGACTGTATGGAGGCCGTTAAAGCTTTTACCCAAGCAAGGGGCCTGTCGAGATCCAGTACATATTGTTATTAAACCCATGTGTCTAGCAGTTCTAATCGGGTAGAGACACCCTTTTTCTCCTTTAACGGGCTTGAGACCATGGCTGGCTAGACGGAGTCACTAAGACAAAGCTAATAACAATAGTATCAGATCTGACTGTGCCACCATCTCAGAACCAAGTCAAAAAACCATACCTAAATTTGTTTATATCTAGATAAAGGCTAGATATTTCATGGTGAATACAAAAGCGCAATTAGTTGTAGATGAAATTTGAAATGGGGTATTTTCAATTGGTTATTCATAAACAGAATTTGATAAATTTTTTTTAGAAAAATCATGATCCAAATAACATGTTCAAAAGCTGATTTTGAAATAATGACTTCATGTTGCAAGACTGAAGCTTAAGTTTTTCTGGTTCACTGAGACAAATAAATAAACATTTGGATTTGATCTTCTCTCAGATCGGCTATAATCTTCATTGCTATTCTGGGTTATTCAATTTTGGGTAAGTTCTTTATTCAAATTTTATTTTTAATCTTCTTAAAAATAAAATCTGTGTTTTTCATTTAGACAAATAAACAAACCCTTCTCTCAGATTGAATATTTTACCCGGCCTGCAGGTCAAATCACTACTTGAATCTTCATCTGAGTTTTCCAATTTCGGGTAAGTTATTCATTGAATTCTTTCTTCCTCTCTCAATTTTTGTTTAATCTTCATCAAAATTCTGTAATTCATGGCTGAATCTCATTAGCTAAATAAATTAAGTGATAGATTTCATAGTAGCATACTACTCTACTTTTTTTCTTTTTAATTGAGGAGTATTAAAACTCCAAAATCTGTAAATCTCTGATTTTCTGCACTTCTATTTTATCAGTCTATTTTATAATTTTTTTTATAAATTTTCAATAAGTAAAAAATGGTGGTAAGTAGTAAGAAAGCCGAGATAATATAATAAAAAATATGAGTGTTTTTATCATTGAGATAACTTTGATTTTCTTACTAGAAGTCTCTTATAAAACATTTGTGACACAAAAAAGCTCTTCAATGCTCTATGAAACTGTTGAAATTTCTCAAATAGAATTGTCGTTCTGAACCCAAGCTAACATTAAGTATGCAGATTATCGTTCTTAGTTGTAGACAAAAGGTAGTGAAAGTCTTATAACATTGAAAATGTAGTTTTGAGATTGGGAGTAGATATGGATAAACAAATACCTCCTATTACTTTCATTCCATCTGCTCTGTTACTATTTTTTTTTTTAATAATCGGAAAAGTGTTACTTTCATTCCGGTTCAGGAATTTGCTCTTTCAACGAAGCTATAAGATTGTATAGTCAGAATAGTCTCACTCAAATCATCTTGTGATCTCTCCTTCGCAGTGAATTATCATGGTGGAATCCGGCAAACAGAATACGTTGGATTACATCAACCAGATGTTTCCCACAGGTCTTTTACTTGTTTACATTTTTCAACCTATATATATTTTATTGTATTTTTATTTTTTGGTTGGTATCCACACTAAGTTGTTTTCTCATTAAAAAGTATATGTTGGTGCTTTTACACCAAATATTACTTCGAAACAAAATGGAGTGCTTCACTTTGGATTTTCTAAACGCTTAAAAGTTTTGGTAATTCTTTCCAAAGAGGATGATGAAATTGAATATTATTGAGTTAGTTAGGAATTAACATTTGTTAATAATAGTTGAGAAGAAGGTGAGTTTTGGTCACTGACCACCGCCTGCTATAATGGCAATCACAATTGGGTCTTAGTAGCCACTGAAGTAGCAATATAACTGCATTAAGGTTTATCTCCGCTTAATAACAACAAAAAAGTCCGAAATGTAAGAATTAAGATTTTACTGGTGATCCATTGAGCAAAGGCTTATAACCTTCAAAATTTTAGAGCTCTAGGTGTAGTTATTACTACAAATATTCAATAGCATATGTCTCTAATATAATTATGACCTGGGGTCATTGTCATGCTTTAGCTTAAGCATGCTGATCTTAGTCATTTTTGTCCCTTTTTTGAATAATCAGTTGACACATGGTTGTTGTGCAGAAGCATCTCTATCTGGCGTTGAGCTCCTTATGCAGAAGATACATAGCGAAATTCGTCGTGTTGATGCTGAAATATTGACTGCTGTTCGGCAACAGGTGAAATTTTTGCATCTCTTTTCTCATTCTCTACTCTTTGCCTAGCTTTCTTGAAGTACAGATATTTACATATGATTACGTCATGTTATATGATTGCTGATTATGACCCTTGGACTGTAAGTGCTGATGCTTCAAGGAGAAAGCTCAGTGTAAACAGACACTATAATTCCATTGTTCTTGTACTTTTTACTCAATTAAATGATAAAATCTTGATTATTCTAACAAATTAGAAGAACTACTCTCTAATGTTACACCATATTAAAGTATAAGATAAAAATTTCTTTATCATATTGGAGTAAGTGATGTCAATCATCTGTGCCTTAATTCCAAACTAGTCGGTGTAGGCAACATCTTTATCTTTTCCACTCTATTCATCCGTAGTTCAAACCATATAAGAATAAATGATAATGGAGAAAAGGTGATAAGTTATTCTGAACGTCCATCATATGTTCTTTCTCCAAAAGAAATCCATAATGTGGTTCCATTTCTGTTTGTGATCATGTATGGAATTACCAAATGGAAAATTGATGTTCATTGATTAGTATTTCAATAAATGACCAAAGCTAGATGAGAATTTGCCACAACTGTCAGAGTGATTATATAAACTATTTTTTTTGATGACCGTGGTGTCCGGGCCAGCTTTCGCGCACCTCAACTAAATCCACGGATACCTGCCACCTCCCACCAACTGTTGCTACCAGGTAACTCTGTCCACCAAGGCTAGAATAGATGGGAAGAATCACTTAGTGTTTTCTTGTCTCCGCTGGGATTTGAACCTGAGACCTCAGGCCTCAAGGCTCTTTAACCCACTTCATTGACCACTAGGCCACACCCTTGGGTGCTAATATAAATTATTATGATTGCCCACTGTGGCTAACAAGGCCTAGCCCAAGTGACAAGGCTACTAAGAGTTAAGACAGAAAAGACCTTTAAGATCATGTATTCAGTTCTTCAAATACACCTTTTGATTTTCTCAAGTATAGAAAGATTATAAGAAAGATGGCCCCTGATATTTTTGGAGAACCTGTTAGTTGGAATCTCTACTTTTTGTTTACCACTTGCGTCAATAAAACTATTACTTCACCAAAAGGAAATTTGTTGGACAATCAGTAATTTTGGAAGAAAGGCTTGACATACAGGCTATCCCCAAGAGAGAGTTTCAAGTATCTTGGTCTATAATTTAGGGAAGTGGGGATATTGACGATGATATCACACATCGTATTGGTGCGGCATGGATAAAGTGTAGGCTTGCATCCGGAGTCTTGTGTGATAAGAAGGTACAATTGAAACTTAAAGGTAAGTTTTGTAGAGTGATGGTTAGACAAACTTTATTGTATGGGGCGGAGTGCTAGCCAGTGAAGAACTCCCATGTTCAGAAGATGCATGTTGCAGAAATGAGAGATCCCGATTGTCAAGCAAAGTTATCTCAACTGTTGAGGTGAATATGTGGGCATACTAGGAGCGATAGGATTAGGAATGAGGATATTCGGATAAGGTGGAAGTGGCCTCCGTGGTGGACAAGATGAGGGAAGCGAGATTGAGATGGTTTGGACTTGTGAAGAGGAGATGCGTAGACGCCCCAGTGAGGAGGTGCGAGAGGTTGGTTATAGTAGATACGAGGAGAGGTAGAGGTAGACTGAAGAAGTTTTGAGGAGAGGTGATGTCACACCCCGAGCCTACCCCCTGGACGTAACATGGGACCCAAGATCACAAGTGATCTCAAGATAACCCTCTGGCCTTAACATGACTTAAAAACTGAACAAAACATAGGAATGAAAGTTCAACTGAGTAATGAACAACTTAATCTGTTATATAAATAAAGTCTAAGATTTAAGATCAGAATACAGCTGAATATCTGACTCTATGTCTGAAAACCTCTACTACTGACGAGTTGCTGGGACAAGCCCCCAGCTAACTCTAAATACTGAAAACTGAAAGAAAGAACTAATAGTCTAGAATGAAGCTAAACTCCAAATCCTCGAAGGGAGAGGACTCACCAAGCTGGCTGGATGTGCTGCGGATCTACTAGCCACGAGTCTACGAGCGGGCTACAGGATCTACATCATAATAGGATGCAACACAAATAAGTATGCGGTCAGTACTATGGAATGTACTGAGTATGTGAGATATGCATGTCATGATAAATTATACTTGAAAGCATGCTTAAAACTGAGTTCATGTATAAATAGAAGAAATCATAAGTAGATGTCAAAATTTGAACGTAAGTCATAAAAAAATAAGCCAAGCTTCAAAATAGAATATCATATAACCTAAAAAAACTTGAAAACCTTCGTACGGGAGTTTCTCTTAACCTACATAAACCATGATGAGCTACATAGAGTCCAGTGTGATATACCCATTCCGAAAAAGGTTGCCCTAACCGGCCAAGGTTAGAACCATATCTATCAGGATCCTGTCATAAGCCACAGAGGGCACCTACGGTGGCACGTAGTTCTAGGACTAAGGGCAATCTCACCCCGTCCAACTTGGTGCTAAATACTACTCCCAAAACATATACATATAGCTCACATAAATGTGACATATGTAGATGCCAAATCTTACTTATAATCATAATCGTATTGGCAAACCCGGATCATCATACAACTCACATTAGTTTGGAAAATAGTTCATGAGCATTAATGGAACGTCGGGATGTCATATAAATCATGAATATACTGCTATGAGCCTAAGCTCCTTATCGTATCATAAATCATATGCTAAAAATCATGTATTTGAAAACATGCCTTATTCATCGTGCTTGTAGCAAAATCATGGAAAAACTTACTCAACACTTGCATAGCTTTCCAGATATCAAAAATAGGGTTTTTGCTTGAAAACATATCTTAGGGTGAAGTCGTGCTAGAAATCATTCTCAATGCATGGGCTTTTGAAAACACTTAAGGAATCTCATATGGATCATGGGTAAAAGATGAGAAACCATGAATTGATGCTAATAAACTGATTTCATAACAATTTTACAAATTGGACAACGGTTAGTCTTCAAATCATGAATAGGAAACCATCTATAAATATCCATGCAAAATCATGCAATTTAGAGTTAGAATTCATAGAAGAATCATGAGGAAGCAATTTATAGTAGAACCCATGAGAATTGGGTTAGAACCCTAATTTAGAAATTCATAAAATCAATTTAGAAGATTGGGGTTTTGGGCATAAGAGTGAAAGAAATCCCTTATTGAATACCCACATACCTGAACTTGAAGCTTTCTTAACTTGGGACTTGAGGATGGAGACTTGGAGATGAAACCCTAACTTGAAGCTTGAGACGATGGAACTCCTTTTCTTCTTTTGGGACTTGATTGAAAGAATGGGAGAGAACTTAGGCCAAGTGAGAATAAAAACCCTTCTAAATAGGCTTAAAACGACTTTGTATAGGAGTTAAAAGAGTGAAAAATTACAAAAATACCCCTGGACTTAAGCTTGGAAAAACTGATAAAATGACTCGGCTTCAGAGACCACGAGTCAGTCTACGGACCGTCAAAGTTAATGACGGACCGTCATCTGGTTCGTGGTTTCAGGAACCACTTCTGGGAGTCTACTGGAATTCCATTCCACGAGTCACTCTACGGTCCGTGATTCTGAACGACGGACCGTCCTGTGACTCGTGGTTTTGACATTAGGAAATAAGGATCCTCTGACCCTCAGAAACTACGGATGGAAGGACAGGTCGTGGAATAGGTTGACGGGTCGTTAATCCACTCGTGGAATTTAGAGGACTTGGTACCTCTGTGAAGGTGATTCCATGAGTTACAGGACGGACTCCATGAGTTACAGGACGGACTGTCATTCAAAATGACGACCCATCAAGTCACTCGTGGAATCTAGGGAAGAAAAGCTGAATTTTGACAAACCACGGGTCACTCTACGGACCGTGGTTTTGGTCTACGGATCGTGAACCAACCAGTGGTTTTGAAGATGAAAATTTTAAGGTTCAGGTCAGAAATCACGAGTCACAGTACGGACCGTGGTTCAGAACCACGGTTCGTCATCCCGTCCGTAGTCACTGACAGTGCTGCAGTAAAATGCCCATAACGTTTTACTCCAGACTCGGATTAATGCGCGGTCGGTGGCGTTGGAAAGAAGACTCAAAAAACTTTAATTTGGTGGGTACTAGGCCACCTAATTCATTTATTTTAGGAGGAATGGTCTATTGAAGTTGACCTTTATTAGGTCTTACATGAAAACTTACTTGGGTGAGGTGCTTGCAACTTAACTTGATGATATGAGTTTCTTATGAACATGATTCGCATCCAAAACACTCACCACACTAGGGAAATGATCATTACACTCATGGAAAAGGTTCGAGTATAAGCTTAGGATTGTTGGAGTGTTACAATATCTCCCCCTTGGGATCATTCGTCCTCGAATGAAGACTAACTAGGCTGAGGTGGTAGGGAAAGAGATGCAATCCCACTAACTGAGTTCTAAAAGCTGGAGTACTGACATGGTAACTGATTTCTAATGGAAATATGAACTGAGATGGATTCGTGAGACCTATATGCATTATGACAGCATAAGAACACCGATAGGATATGAAACTAGATATCTAACATGATAACTGGTCTGGAGTGAGAGTAGGGACTTAGCTAAAACTCATAAAGAACGAATGCATTCTTAGGAATCGTAGTTAGCTGAAAGGAACATAAAAATGAGAGGAGTAGCTATACGGGAAAACTATTATCTTCTAAATACCACACTTATCATGCTATAAAAAAACACTCACCTGCGCACATATAGATACTAAGGTCTGAGTCTAACTACCTGCTTTCTCCATGTTCAAGCCTACCTCGACTAAACCCCTTGCATCTAGAGTTATCTCCTAAGAATAGTATTCCTTCTTATCACAACAACCAACTAACCTTGAGCTCCTAATCAAAGGGTCACTGGTTGCGCAAAACAAGGGTCCACATGTATTCCATCACGATATTCAAGCTTATCACTATGGTCACCTTATGGTTTCGTAGCCTACCCTATTCAAGACTTCCCTCTTCCCTATCATAATTAGGAGCTGCAACATCAAGAACTTCTACAAGGAGACATACCAAAATTCCTCAACAAGAACACCAAAAGGAAAAGAAATCCACTACTTCTCGTCTAGGCTACTACTTAGCTTCTTCCACTAACCGCTATAACAACACAAGGCAAGATCACCTAGGGAATAGAGTGGGAACATGAGTATCACGAATAAAGAAATACTGATCGGTCTTGACTTACACTTAGCTTGATCTAGCCACTCAAGATGAGGTATGAGAAGTCGAGTGAAAAGGGCATGAGTGCCTCACATCCTGGGCTTACTAAGCATGGTTAGAGTAAGGAAATCACAAGCATGAATTATTCGAGAAATCTGGTATGAGCATATATATGATGTAGCATGATTTCATTAGCCATTAAGGCATATCTTGAGAACTGAGTAAATAGGACTGAGCGTGCTGAGAGACATGAGTTTACATAAATAACGAACCTCGAGGCATAAAGCTGGGATTTATGGAATGTCAGAGTAAGACTAGAATTGTTGTCTGAAGCAATCACTTGTCACTCTAGAAGCTAAATATGAGCGTGAATTCGAATAGGGTGCGTAAATTTGAAATAGGACCATGGCGCTGATACACAAGGCATGCAAAAAGGTATCGTGATGGCAGAAGTATACTAAGGACGCTAGGATGGAATTAAGCTTCCGCCTCCCCTCCTAACCTTGTTCTAACACCCAAAAGCATCAATACCTGAGCCTTTAAAATCTGACCGATTCTACATCCCACTATCTCCCCCTTAGATTCATGCTACCCTTCTAAGTCTATGGACCTCTCCCCAACCTCTCAAAGGAACTATGATCATTTTACCCTAACAGAGCATACATTACTCCAGAATCTAGCACGAATACCTACTTCCTTCTATAGTCTAACATTCTCCTTCGCCTAAAAGTCTAGGCCTCAATCCTTCCATCTCCATTTTGTTCTAGGTTAAGACAACTCACAAACAAACAAGAATAGAGGTCCGGGGACTATGGATGCATACCGGAAGAAAATATAGTGACGTACGTGATTCAACTTCGGGAGGAATACTCTGACCTGGCTGGCTAGGCAATGAAAGGAATTGGTTTTGGAGCTGAACACCACAGTTGCTCCGCTTAGCTGATGGGCAATCCCTGATCCTATGGCCTAACTGACCACACCTAAAACACCCCTCCTTGCCCACAAGACACTCACCTAGATGGAGCTTACCGCAGCTACCACAATGAGGGTACCTCAAGGTCCTCGGAGCCCTATAGTGACAAGACAGAGAATCGAGGGCCGGTGTGCTAACTGAAGATAGGGTTGGTCCGAATAACCTCTGCTGGAAAGATGACTGGTTCCATGTTCTAGTTTTCTGGTTCCATGTTCTAGTTTTCTTGTTCTTCCTCTTCCTCTTCTTTAGTTTCTCTTTCTCATTCAACTGAGCTGTCATGGCTTGAGCCAACATACAGATGGCTTCACGAAATTCCGCATTCGTAACCTCATGATCTAGAGCCGTCGGATTAGCATTCCTCGTGGGGTTTCTTCGCGGAGACATTATCTGAAATGCGTACGGAATGGATTAGAAGGGTAAATAGAGTCAAACTCTATCGCACGATAGTGAACATGAAAGAAGTGAAGTTTTTCCTAAAACATCTCATAGCCTCCCTCTCATAAGTGTGGCGCGCTTCACACCCATGAAAGAGACTCTACTTGATGCGGCTTTCAGACACCCTAGGACTCTTGAACCTGTTGCTCTGATACCAAGCTTGTCACGCCCCGAGCCTACCCCTGGACGTAACATGGGACCCAAGATCACAAGTGATCTCAAGATAACCCTCTGGCCTTAGCATGACTTAAAAACTGAACAAACATAGGAACGGAAGCTCAACTGAAAAAATGAACAACTTAATCTGTTATATAAGTCTAAGATTTAAGATCAGAATACAGCTGAATATTGACTCTATGTCTGAAAGCCTCTACTACTGACGAGTTGCTGGGACAAGCCCCTAGCTAACTCTAAATACTGAAAACTGAAAGAAAGAACTAATAGTCTAGAATGAAGCTAAACTCCAAGTCCTCGAAGGGAGAGGACTCACCAAGCTGGCTGGATGTGCTGCTGATCTACTAGTCACGAGTCTGCGAGCGGGCTACAGGATCTACATCATAATAGGATGCAACACAAAGAAGTATGCGGTCAGTACTATGGAATGTACTGAGTATGTGAGATATGCATATGTCATGATGAAGTATACTTGAAAGCATGCTTAAAACTGAGTTCATGTATAAATAGAAGAAATCATAAGTAGATGTCAAAATTTGAACGTAAGTCATAAAAAGATAAGCCAAGCTTCAAAATAGAATATCATATAACCTAAAAAAACTTGAAAACCTTCATGCGGGAGTTTCTCTTAACCGACATAAACCATGATGAGCTACATAGAGTCCAGTGTCATACACCCACACCGAAAATGGTTGTCCTAACCGGCCAAGGTTAGAACCATATCTATCAGGATCCTGTCATAAGCCACAGAGGGCACCTATGGTGGCACGTAGTTCTGGGACTAAAGGCAATCTCACCCTGTCCAACTCGGTGCTAAATACTACTCCCAAAACATATACATATAGCTTACATAAATGTGACATATATAGATGCCAAATCTTACATATAATGATAATCTTTTTGGCAAACCCGGATCATCATACAACTCACAAACCTTGGTTTGGAAAATAGTTCATGCGCATTAATGGAATGTCAGGATGTCATACAAATCATGAATATACTGCTATGAGCCTAAGCTCCTTATCATATCATAAATCACATGCTAAAAATCATGTATTTGAAAACATGCCTTATTCATCGTGCTTGTAGCAAAATCATGGAAAAACTTACTCAACACTTGCATAGCTTTCTAGATATCAAAAATAGGGTTTTTGCTTGAAAACATGTCTTAGGGAGAAGTCGTGCTAGAAATCATTCTCAATGCATGGACTTTTGAAAACACTTAAGGAATCTCATATGGATCATGGGTAAAAGATGAGAAACCATGAATTGATGCTAATAAACTGATTTCATAACAATTTTACAAATTGGACAAGGGTTAGTCTTCAAATCATGAATAGGAAACCATCTATAGATATCCATGCAAAATCATGCAATTTAGAGTTAGAATTCATAGAAGAATCATGAGGAAACAATTTATAGAAGAACCCATGAGAATTGGGTAAAAACCCTAATTTAGAAATTCATAAAATCAATTTAGAAGATTGGGGTTTTGGGCATAAGGGTGAAAGGAATCCCTTATTGAATACCCACATACCTGAACTTGAAGCTTTCTTAACTTGGGACTTGAGGATGGAGACTTGGAGATGAAACCTTAACTTGAAGCTTGAGAGGATGGAACTCCTTTTCTTCTTTTGGAACTTGATTGAAAGAATGGGAGAGAACTTAGGCCAAGTGGGAATAAAAACCCTTCTAAATAGGCTTAAAACGACTTAGTATAGGAGTTAAAAGAGTGGAAAATTACAAAAATACCCCTGGACTTAAGCTTGAAAAAACTGATAAAATGACTCGGCTTCAGGGACCACGAGTCTGTCTACGGACCATCAAAGTAAATGACGGACCGTCATCTGGTTTGTGGTTTCAGGAATCACTTCTGGGAGTCTAATGGAATTCGATTCCACGAGTCACTCTACGGTCTGTGATTCTGAACGACGGACCGTCCTGTGACTCGTGGTTTTGACTTTAGGAAATAAGGATCCTCTGACCCTCAGAAACTATGGATGGAAGGATGGGTCGTGGAATAGGTTGACGGGTCGTCAACCCACTCGTGGAATTTAGAGGACTTGGTACCTTTGTGAGGGTGATTCCATGAGTTACAGGACGGACCGTCATTCAAAATGACGACCCATCAAGTCACTCGTGGAATCTAGGTAAGAAAAGCTGAATTTTGACAAACCACGGGTCACTCTACGGACCGTGGTTTAGGTCTACGGGTCGTGAACCAACCAGTGGTTTTGAAGATGAAAATTTTAAGGTTCAGGTCAGAAATTACGAGTCACAGTACGGACCGTGGTTCAGAACCACGGTTCGTCATCCCGTCCGTAGTCACTGACAATGCTGCAGTAAAATGCCCATAACCTTTTACTCCAGACTCGGATTAATGCGCGGTCGGTGGCGTTGGAAAGAAGACTCAAAAACCTTTAATTTGGTGGGCACTAGGTCACCTAACTCTTTATATTTTAGGAGAAATGGTCGATTGAAGTTGACCCTAATTTAGTCTTCCATGAAAACTTACTTGGGTGAGGTGCTTGCAACTTAACTTGATGATAAGAGTTTCTTATGAATATGATTCGCATCCAAAACACTCACCACACTAGGGAAATGATCATTACACTCATGGAAAAGGTTCGAGTATAAGCTTAGGATTTTTGGGGTGTTATAGGTGATTAGACATGACATGATGCAGCTTCAAGTTATCGAGGACATAACCTTAAATAGGAGGGTGTGGAGGACGCGTATTAGGATAGAAAATAATATTGTGTTTCGATTATCGCACTATTTTGTTGTTCTTGTTACTTTCTTGTAGGCTTTGCACTGCTTCCCTTGTTAGTTGTTGTGTTTTCTCCACTGTTTTCTTCTTCTTTGTACTTGTATTTGCTGCACTTGAGCCGAGGGTCTTTCGGAAACAACCTCTCTACCTCCACAAGGTAGTGATAAGGTCTGGGTATACTCTACCCTCCAGAGACCCCACTTGTGGGATTTCACTGGGTATGTTGTTGTTGATGCAAATTTGTCGATAAATTATGTACCTGCAAGATTAGAAGTACTTTAGTTAGAGTTTATTTTACTAGGAATTCTTCAACAACAACACTTCAATCCCAAATAAGTTAGGATCGGCTATATGAATCCTTGTTGATTATGTTTCTCCATTTAAACTTATCTCATGCCATAGTCATACCAAATAAAAGTAAAAGTAAAAAAAGAAGGTAAATATATATAAATAATACTCTCTCCATCCCAATTTATGTGACACTTTTTCCTTGTTAGTCGGTCCCAAAAAAATGTAACCTTTCTAAATTTAGTAACAACTTAACTTTAAAATGCTCATCTTACCTTTAATGGGAAGATTTATAGCCACCAAATATTTATGGTATATTTTAGACCATAAGTTTCAAAAGTCTTCCTTTCTTTCTTAAACTTCGTGTCCAGTCAAACACCATCACATAAATTGGAGTTCTCCCTAAATGGTCACCCATGTTTTGGGAATTGCCTACTAAAATTACTTTTGTTTCTTTTAGGACTAGAATACCACTCACTATCACTATTTTCCTCATAATATACTAAACACCACAAAACCCTCTTTCTTTCCTAGTTGGTATGCCATGTCACATTAAAATTTTATTTTTTAATAATAAATTTATTTAACTCATAAAAACCTATTTATCCCAACACAACTCATATCTTACACAAGATTTAAACCCGATTAAAAAACATCCAAAGAAGCGATTTTATATCCCATGGAATAAAGGAAAGACAGAGGTTTTTATACCCGATTTTATATCCGCTATTCTTGTGGTTGTGGGGGATTTTGGACAACAAGCAGATGTTTCCACAACTTCTCTAAAAATTATGGCAAACGTAGAAAAGAAAAGCTTTTTTCTTTTCTACTTTAATTTCTAATTGTGGACCGGCTAGTTTGGTTGTTGAAGTTTGCCATAATTTTTAGAGAAGTTGTGGAAACCTCTGCATGTTGTCCAAAATCCCTCCGCCACCGCAAAAAATTGGGTCTAATTGTGGACCGGCTAGTTTGGTTGTTGAAGTTTGCCATAATTCTTAGAGAAGTTGTGGAAACATCTGCTTGTTGTCCAAAATCCCCCTGCCACTGCAAAAAATCGCTTCTTTAGATGTTTTTTAATTGGGTATAAGATATGGGCTGTGTTCGGTTAAGTGAGTCTTTATGATTTAAATAAGTTTATTATTAAAAAAGGTTTTAATGTGACATGGCATGCCAACTAGGAGAGAAAAAGGGTTTTGTGTTGTTTAATATATTCTGAGAAAAATAGTGATATTTGAGTCATAAAAAAACAAAATTGATTTTAGTAGATGATTCCCAAACATGGGTGACCATTCAAGGAATTAACTCCATAAATTGGGACAGAGGGAGTAGTAAAAAAATAATATTAGGAGTTCTCTATGTTTTTACTGGCATACATATCTAAAATACTCTAAAAAGCATTAAACCCACTTCATCTAAAAAAAAGCATCAGACCTAAATAGAAGTACTAACATGACTAAAACATATTCCTAACTAGTTGATACCACATACATTAAGCCCCAAGGGTTGGTTCAATTGGCAAAGGTTGACGGACTTGTGTCATAGGTTACAAGTTCGAGCATCGTGCCAAGCGAACTAAGTTCAGTATATAATTAGAGAGGATAGAGGGGCAGACCCGTCATCCCCGAGTTTCGAAGGTTGCCGTTACCCGAAAGTGTTGGCTCCAGACGAATTTATCGAATATAAAACAATTGATATCATCTATACAATGTTACCAGATTCAAAAAAATAAATATCTATATAGATCTTTTTCTTCCATTGTACCCTGTTTTTAGCTAAGTCTACATGGATTCCAAGAAATTATAGGTCTTTTGAGACAGCTTCCTTCCATGTATTTTAGATCTTCCTCGTCTCCTTTTAGCACCTTCACTCATCATGGTTTCACATCTATGTAGCGGTGCATCTTGAGGTTGACGCAAGATATGATTGAACCATATCAGATGACCTTCTCTCATTTATTCTCAATGCGTGCTACTTGCACCTTCTGACAAATGTGGTCATTTTTAATCTTATCTAATCTTGTATGGCTGCACATCCATCTTAGCATCCACATCTTGGGGACACTCATCTAGCGGGTATGTTGTACTCTAGTGGCCTAACATTCACTACCATATACCATTGTCAGTCTTATAACTGTTCTATAGAACATACCTTTCACTTTGGTAGGTATCGTTCTATCACATGACACCCCATTAATTCTTCTTCATTACAACCATCTGGTTTGAATTATATGGGTGACATCTTCATCTATCATTTCGCTCTTCTGGAACAACTTGTCTAATATCTGAATTGCTTGCATTTTGCTTGGAATTTACCTTGTTGAAGAATTTGTTAGGAATTCTTCAATAATGTAAGTTTAATAGACTTATGCACCATATTTTATTATGCATTTCCTTTCTTTTTACTCTTTTGTCTTTTATTTGGTGAATTTTGAAGGTAAGAAATACATCAATTTTGACTTTCCCTCTTATGAGAGAAAAGAAGAAGAAAGAGAGGAGAGATGTGAAACCTAGAATGTCAAATTCATCAAGATCACCTTAATTAAGTATAATTGCTATTATTATTTCTCTTGATCAATGAAACTTCATGATGCTTGTTCTTTTTTTAATTTTCAGAATCATGGTAAGAACTATGTTTTTCTGGCCTTTTGCTTTTTCATATTTCAGAGTAACTCCGGAACCAAAGCCAGAGAAGATCTTGCTGCAGCTACGAGTGCTGTGCAGGTATGTTCGTTAGACTTGCTCTCTTTTCTATTGTATGGCAGAAGCTTTAACTGTGTGAAGAATAAAATCTATTAGTTCTAGATACAGCAAAATCGTCTGATAGTACGATCTATGTGAGATATTTGGTGGCTTTCTTATTCACTATTTAACTTTTTTAAACCAGGAACTCATGAATAAGATTCGAGAAATTAAAACCAAAGCAGAGCAAAGTGAAACAATGGTTCAAGAAATATGTCGCGATATTAAGAAGTTGGATTTTGCAAAGAAGCACATAACAACAACAATTACTGCTCTTCACCGCCTAACCATGCTAGGTTAGTCTCGTTTCTACTGTCAAAGTTCTTTTGATTTTTTTCTATTTTGTGCTTGTAAGAAGATTTTAGGCCGATCGCTTCTTTGTCCATGCTTAAAAATTACATTGTTGATGAAACAAGTAAATCTTTTATTTTTTCTTATACTATATGCACTTTGCTGTCCTTGGAAAGTAGTATCTGAACAAGAGTCCGCTATCTACACAAGCTTTTATGTTAGAGCTAGGCTGTATCTGGATTAAAGAAAATTTCAAGTTTGAACATGCGGCTTGACACCTTCTAAGCAAGGTGGATGCTGTGGAATAATGAATTGATGCGGAGGAAAAATCCATTTAGAGACTTAGCCTTCATTTTTTTCAAGCGTATTTAAAATCAAATCTTGTTCATATTTTTACAGGAATTGGGAGAGACCCGTTGGGTGTTATCCAAGTGTTTTGCCCACCTTCAGCCTGTATAACTTTTTAAGTGCTTATTTGCGAGATGGCTGGATCACAACTTATACATGTAGAGAGAATGTAAAGATGCCTCATTTGTGTTGTGCGGCACCAAGAAAACACCTTATAAAGAAATAAAAGGAACTCTAAGAAAAGAAAAGAGAGGAGAGGAGATAAGTGATAGTTTTTTGTTTTTGGAGTTATTATAAAAAAGAAAAAGAAAGGAATGTGCGTAATTCAACTTTAGCACCCTTAATGAAGTATTTTCCTTGTTACAAAAAATTCGTCAAAGCGGGTCTAGCCACTTATAGATGATGTTAGAAGCATTATACATCTCCCTCGTTGGGTGCGTAAAGATTTAATGTTCTCGAGTTATTCCACTTGCTGTTTTGAGCTTTTTGGATTGAACACCTGAATTTTTTCATAAGGGTATCAGAGTAACTTCATTTAACAACTGTCTTCTCTCTACATATTCAATTGCTATGGGCATCTCTTTCTCAATTCAGTCCATCGAGTTGTTGTGTGATTCTTTATCTCAATTCATCATGATAAGCGACTAACTCTACTCCAAGCCTACTCCTTAGTCCATTAGCATACTCTCTACCTATCTGCTCCATTCTCACTCCTTAGCTTGTTTGTGCTACTCTATCTCTCTACTCCATTCCTCTTGTTCAGTTTGTCGAGCCACCCCTACTTCCTCGACCCAAATAAGTATAGAACAAATAAAAAAGAACCAAGAAAAAAAAAGAGACAAAAGAAAAAAAAGAAAAGAAAAGTCTCTAATCCATGTTTAATCACTAGAATCAGGTTACACATTCGGGAGTGTTAGAGATATATCACCTGTTCTTCATTAGTCGTGTAAGGGTATCCATAGGGTTTGTAATGTTCCAGAGTTATTCCACCCATTGCCTTCATGTTTTGGATGCTCAGAGTTATTCCACCCATTGCCTTCATGTTCATTGGAGGAGATTTCAATGGTCACATTGGGACTTGAAGGGGTTATGACTGTATATGGTGGTTTTGGTTTTTGGGGATAGAAACAAAGGAGCTATGCATTTGCTATTGGACTTCGCTAAAGCTTTTGATTTTCACTACTGTATCTACTGCCACATGACTTCTTCACTACTGTATTTCGTTTTCAAACCTGCTTTGTATTGTTTTACTTAAGCCGGGAGTCTTCCGGAAACCACCTCTCAGCCTTCACAAGGTATGGGTAAGGTCTGCGTATACTCCACTCTCCCTAGACCCCTCTGTGGGATTACACTAGGTATGTTATTGTTGTTGCAATTTTTCAAATTTCAGATCTATCTGATCTCGAAAGAGCCTTATCCATTTAGCCATATGACATAACGATCTGATTCCACTTGAAGCGCTACTTGATGCGGCTCATCTAGCGCTTTGATGCATTTGAATTGCCTTGTATGATTTCAAAAGCTATTTCTTTGCCAAATGGTTGGTTGAAAAATAAAAGTTCATAGAGGTAAGGTTTGTAGGTGTAAATACAAGCTGAAATGAATGGGAACTTTAAAGACTGTTTTCCAATGGCTCATGCTGCACAAGGATCTTTATCTATGTTCCATGACATCATGTTCCCAGCATCAGATACTTTATTTTTTTCTTTGGATGAATCGGCATCAGATACTTTACTATGTGTTATTGAAGGACATGAGTGTTGTACCCAACATGGACACTAGCACAAATTCCTCTCAAAAGTGAGGATATTGAGAAAAGGAAAAATATTACTTTTTTTCTACTTCTATTAATAATTGAAGCTATGTGATATGAGTTATCAACAAAAGAGCATCTATGCATGCTTAGAGTCTGTTTGGATTGGCTTATTTTAAGTGCTTTGAGCACTTTTGTAGTGTTTGAGTAATAAAAAAAGTGCTTTTAAGCACTTGTTTTTTAGCTAAAAAGACAAAGATAAGCCAAAAGCCATAAAGTTAAAATTCTTATGACTTTTGGCTTATAAGCCCATCCAAACAGGCTCTAGTCTAGCCCAAAAGATACATTATCTCAACGCATTTCTCCGTATTAAAAAAATCATATCAATGCGATTCTTTTGTCCTATAACAGTCTCTGCAGTAGAGCAACTTCAAGTAATGGCTTCCAAACGTCACTATAAAGAGGCAGCTACACAGCTTGAGGTATTTGGCTGTTGCTCTTCCACAGTATAAACTTCTCATTATTTAACCTTCACCATCGCATGACAACTTGCTACTATAATTGTTTCTTGTACAACAATGCATGTTGTGCAATGTGCACTAGGTTTAGTTATAATTGAAACTTCTGTTGTTGCAAGATGCTTGCTGAACCAGAGTTGCTGGATTCTATAAGAAAACTTCTGAGTTGACCCATTTTTTCTTAAAATATTGGTGTACAAAAGGAGGTTTTTGTGTCATTTTATTATTTTTTGGCTCATGGATTTACTCTTTATGTGGTCAATGTCATATATTGGTGTATGATTATAGGCGTCGCTTAACCTAAGGCTTCATCTGGATGCTGGTGATTTAAAATTATACATCACTACCCTCAGACTTTATTTTTGCTCCGTAATAAGTTGGAACTCTAATACTCTGTAGTTGTCACTAGAAATATAATTATATGGTAATATATATTTCTCTTGAAAAGAATTACTCCTATACTTATTTCAATTGAAACTGCACTTGTTCTTGTGAGCCTCCCCTTTCTCTTCCCTCTTTTTCTGAGGTGAATTTAAGTTGTCTGTATGCAGTAGGTTTTCTTGAATACTGATTTATTAACAAATGTTATTTATTTCTCTTAGATATGCATATCTCGTAGTAATTTGTATTGGCTAAAACAACTGTATGAAGTTATACATATCACTAAATGCCCTCAGCAACCAACAAACACACACTTTCTTCTTTAATATTCTAATGCTGTTGCTCTCCCTAAATGGGATAGAGATGCTTCTAATTCCCATCTTGTGATGTTTCAGGCTGTAAACCAGCTCTGTAGTCATTTTGAAGCCTATAGGGATATTCCTAAGATTACAGAACTTAGAGAAAAGTTTAAGAGCATCAAACAAGTCCTCAAGTCACATGTGTTCTCTGACTTCTCCAGGTGTGTACTAGAAAACTCTAGTAATATTACTGTCGGACATGATTGGCAAATACTTCTTAGAAAATAAAATATTGTATTCTATTGGATTGGCTTCAATTAACTTGTTTTCTTATCTGCCATGGTAGCTCATATGTACCTTTTTCAATTCAAGAATCAGCATTCTGTTTGTGTCTTCTCTTAAAAGAAGTTGTGATAGGTTCTTCTGAATAAGAGCTCTTAGATAGAAGAGAAGACAGAATAAGATTTTTACTTAAGATTTCAAACACATTGAAATTGTTTCTAGGTTTTCAATTTAGCCGTAATTATGATTATGATTTGCTTCCTAATGGTACCTCTTCTCTATGCATGAGTGAGCTGCTACTTGTGCCGTAGGAATTATAAATAAATGGAGGATCGGAGTTTCCTTGTTGGCATGTGTCTTGCTGGCTTAAATATCCCCATCTCTATCTCTCTCCACCAGAAAGTTACTGTAGTTACCTAAAAATCAATTTTCCATTTCATGTCTAGTATAACTTATTTAATATATCTGTGGTTATCTAGTGTGCATAGAACTCATGGAATTTTCTGTTGACTAATTCAGGTAGTACGACACGAATACGATAATGCACAAGTTACTATTTCTTTAATCTGTCTCTTTGAGTTAAATCAAGTCTAGTTTTCTTTTATCCAAATTAAAGTAATCAGAACTCGTAATACATTCCCAACTTCTTAGTTTTATTCTCGTTATCAAGTACTCTAGCACGACCGCTGACCTCCCAGTCTTGCCAGTTTTGTGAAACACCCTGTATAAGAAACGGTGACCAAAGTTTCTGGTATTCTTTTATCCAAATTAAAGTAATCAGAGCTGATTAACATTTCCAACTTCTTAATTTTGCGCTTCTTACTTTAATAGGGTGGCACAATCGCACAAGTTCCTGCCTTGCCAAGTTTGTTAAGCACCTTGTCAAAGCAGTGGTGCTGTTTAAATATTGGCAAGGGGATATTATTTACAAATGATACTTATAAAAAGATAGTCTTTGCGCACATGCCTGTATCCTGAATTAATGAATATGATTTTTTTAAAATATACAGATAATATAAAAGAATATGTTTTAAAAATATTGTAAAGCATGAGACTGACATGAAAGTGAGGCTTAAGTATCTTGGGTCTATTCTCCAAGGGAATGGAGGTATTGACGAGGATGTCACTCACCGTATTGGTGTAGGATGGATGAAGTGGAGGCTCGCATCCAGAGTCTTGTATGAGAAGAAGGTGCCACCAAAATTTAAAGGCAAGTTCTACGGAGTGGTGGTTAGACCAACTATGTTGTATTGGGCGGGGGATTAGAAATGAGGATATCCGGGACAGGGTGAGAGTGGCTTCAATGGAGGACAAGTTGCGGGAAGCTAGACTGAGATAGTTGGGGCTTGTGAAGAGGAGAGACACGGATGCTCCAGTGCGGAGGTGTGAGAGCTTGGCTATGGATGGTTTCAGGAGAGGTAGAGGTAGACCGAAGAAGTATTGAGGAGAGGTGATTAGACAGGACATGGTGCAGTTTCAGCTTACCGAGTACATATCCTTAGATAGGAGGATGTGGAGGACACATATTAGGGTAGTGGGTAGCAATGCGTTGTCTTGTTGTCCGTTCATATTAATGGTCGTACTATTGCTCCTGTAGTTTCTTGTCCTTCGATTTTTGTTACTATTTGTTGATTCCTTGTACTTCGATTATCGTATTGTTTTGTTGTAGTTTCTGTTCTGTTACTATCTGTTGTTTTGCTATTATCTGTTGTTTTTTGTATTTCAGTTACTTCTTTTTCTGGACTTTGTTGGACCCTTTTTCCTTGAACCGTGAGTCTATCGGAAACAACCTCTCTACCTCTGAGGTAGAGGTAAGGTCTGCGTATGCTCTACCCTCCCCAGACTCCACTTTGTGGGATTACACTGGGTATCTTGTTGTTGTATGTTTTAAAAAATTTACATAAAAAATTGTAAATTCTTGAAAATGATGAATATTGAACTTATTTATCTAACCACCATCTGAATTGCATTTTGTTCCTAAGCGTGTTGCTGTATAAGTCCAGCCAACATTGCAAAACTTAAGTGAAAGTTTGCTCCTGTTGTCAATAATAACTTCCCATGTTTCCTTATGAATTTAAAAATTATAAATCAACTCTACTACTAATTCATTAGTATAAGAATTTGAAAGGTTAATCTCAAAAATTGTTAAAATTTTGGATACATAAGTTATGATAAATATTTTAAAACTTTCCATGTATACATTAAAATCCCAAACACAATTGCAATTTAATTGTTTAACAACTATTGTTGAAGAGACAATTTACTACAACTTCATCATTTGTTGGAAAGTAAATTTACTTTTTTGGTACATTTTTTTTGGTAACTGAAAGATTTCATTTTAACCAAAAAGTGAACATAACAGAACTAAGCAGGGCTGACCCTCCGCTTTCTCAGTAGCAAAATGCTGTTAGTTTACAAAAGGAATACAAGAGGCACCTAACAACAGTGAAAGCATTGTAAACAAAGAGATATCCAATACAGAGGCTATGGGGAAGAGGCTTACCCATCTGAGAGTTCCGATTGTGAATGAGTGCCTTTATCTCTCGCAGAGACACATCTGCAAGCTTCTCCGCTGCTGGAGTTGTGTTCGAGGAGGTCCCAATTTCAGAGAACTGGAGCCTTCGAGGCGCATGCAAGCCCGCTTGTTCTTTTCCCTTGTGGCCTTTAGTAATTGGTGGTAAGGCCTGTGAGAGCTGGTTGTCATCGTTCTCATCCACCTCAACTCCCTCTTGGTTAGCCTGAAACTGAGAAGGGAGGAAGCTTCCGACTGTCAATGGCTGAAGACGCTGTTGAATGACACTAGCAGGGGTCACTAGAGTAGTTGTCGTCACTTAAGTTTTCCCCCATCGGGCCATGTTTCTAGGTTTCAGTGTACGTTAGCAGCCTCGCTTAACGTGCGCTCAGAGAAAAAAACAATGAATCGAGGTTTATTTATCTTCTCTTTGGTACAAAATATTAAAGGAATAGTATTTGAGTGAAGAATAAAATGGTTGTTCAATTTTTAATGGGCATTATGTTAATTCAATTTTCTACTTTGGGACTTCCCACTTTTAATAATATAGTATAAATGATTACAATCAGACTCTTTTTATTAATAAAGCTGGCCAGTTGGCCTTTTGATTAAAAAAAGAGATGATTACAAAAGATACAATTTTATTTTGATATTTTTTCCGTAAACGAATAAACTGGAAGTTTCAATTTGGACTTCAAACTTCACTGGATTTTTCTTCTTTAATGAAAATTTTATTCCTAGAAATTTTCCAATGTTTTAATTGTGTTAATGATTACGTGGTGCCTTGAACTAAATGAGTTCACTCACTAAAACATGTGGTATTGGAATTTCGTTAATCAAAGTAATATTTCCATCACAAAACATGAGCATGCATGCATTATATACATACCTCTCGCCCAGTCTCCCCCCCCCACCCCTGAATGAAGAAGTAGTGGGTATATATATATACATGTTTACTTGATATGGCACATCTTTATTCTTTCTTGTTTCCATCATTTTTCTCAACTTTCTTTCATCACTTACAGTTTAGGCACAGGGAAGGAGACAGAAGAAAGTAATCTATTACAGCAGTTATCAGACGCATGCTTAGTTGTTGATGCGCTCGAGCCTTCTGTTAGAGAAGAGTTGGTGAAATTTTTTTGTAATAGAGAACTCACCTCATACCAGCAGATATTTGAAGGAGCAGGTTTTTCCAACTGACCATATCTTTTGTTACTGCCAAGTTTGATTAGTCCATAGGATAGTTGGATGTCTGTGGTTCCTAACTGCCTATCGCATTTGCAACTACAGAACTAGCTAAGTTGGACAAAACTGAAAGAAGATATGCTTGGATCAAGCGTCGGCTAAGAACAAATGAGGAAATTTGGAAAATTTTCCCTCGTTCATGGCACATTGATTATTTGCTTTGCATTCAGTTCTGCAAGTGTACAAGGTTGGATATTTGATTTCTTTTCACCTTTTTTTCGGCCGCCTGAAGAAAGCGTGTTACTTCGATGAGTTTAAGAAGTAGTGGGGTGTACCATGTTTTATATACCTGAAAAGCTCACATGGTCCTGTAAATTTTTTCTCAAATTGCATTGCCTCCTCTACCTTTCAAAGGAATTTTCAATGGTATCACCATGGTTATTGATAGTAAAAACACTGTCTCAGACATTGATTCCAAGAGGAGACTAACTTGCCCTGTTCTATCTGACAATGCCCTTTCTCATTAGTAGAATAACGTTTAATTGCAGTGACGCTTCTTTAAAAGATTTTTATTTGCATATTCTTTGCTAATAACTAATAAGATGTTGTCGTTGCTTTCCTCCTACTCTCTCGACCTTTCTTTTGGCTCACTCTCCTTTTGCATTCTAGGTCTCAACTTGTGGATATCCTTGTTAGTATGAAAGAAAAGCCAGATGTAGCGACCTTGTTGACAGTAAGTTTCTTTCAACTGGTGGCTTATCATTTTGAACTTTTCTCTTCTCATGACAGTGGATGAAATAAAACTGTGGCCCTTTTTAAAGCAAAATCCTCAAATTCTTCTAAGGTAATAAATAAATAAGAAATTTATTTCCTAATTTTTCTTTTACCAAGCTTGTATGTGAAAAGTGTGAGAAATAAAGACTCGTGAAATATTATTAAGATGCATAAATTAGTTATTACACTGAGCCCTATTTATAGACAATATATTACAATCTTTTTCCCTGTAGGATACTATACACAATCCTATTCTAACACTCCCCTTCAAGATGGACCATATAAGTCATATGTACCAAACATGTTGCAGATATTACTAATACGAGACTAGTGAGGGACTTCGTGAAAATATCTGCAAGCTGATCACTCGACTTCAGAAATTTTGTAACAATATCTCCTGAGAGTATCTTTTCTCGAACAAAGTGGCCGTCAAGCTTAGGCTTCATTTGTTTGCACTTAATGGAGGTCTGAATTTGAATGTTTTAGACCTTAGGTCATTTAAGTGCATTTGTTTACATTAAGATTTAAGCACTTACTCGGTCTGAATAGATCTTAATCATCAAGATCCTGAACAAAGTCTTAATATCATTGAGATGTATTTTTGTGGGGATAATTTTCACCACCACTCGGTCCATAACCACTACCACCACTAACCACCTATTCCATCACAACCACGATTAACCACCATCATCGTCACCAACCACCAACCACCACCATCAACCACCTTTGTCATCAAAACCACCACTAGCAACCATCACCGCTGCCAACCACTATTATTAGTCGCTACCACACCTATCACCTCCGTCATTATAATTATTGTAAAGATATGACACCTGGGGCTAACTCAACCCCAAAAGCTAGTTCACAAGGGGAGGATTGCCCAAGTCCATATAACCAAACCACCAGTCCATTCCCCAACCAATGTGGGACTTTCACCCACTCTAAAACCCCCCTTCACGCCTAGGGCCCAACTGGAGCGTGTACCGGGAGCCCAAACGAGGATGGAGCTGGCTTTGATACCATGTAAAGATATGGCACCCGAGACTAACTCAAATCCAATAGCTAGCTCATGAGGGGAGGATTGCCAAGTCCATATAACCAAACCACCAGTCCATTCCCCAACCAATGTGGGACTTTCACCCACTCTAATAATTATATCCACTGCCACCATCACCTTCGCCACCGTCACCGCCGTCACCACCACTATTAGCCACTACCACCACTGGCGGCCATCCATACCACCAACCATCGCAACTAGCACCACCGCCAACCACCTCCGCACTGGGGCATCCAGACATCTCCTGTTCACATGTCCAAACCATCTCAGTCTCGCTTCTCGCATTTTATCCTCCACAGAAGCCACTCCCACCTTGTCCCGGACAGTGGCGGAGCCAGGATTTCCATCAAGGGGGTTCAGAAAAAAAAGCATGCTAATAGTGCCGGCAAATAAGCGTGTCGAAGCACAAATGAACGGATTGGGTCAAATATGAATGGGTCGGATTAGATATGAACGGGCTAGACAAAGTTCAACTCTACCTCAAATTAGGGGACAACTATTTTATTATTTTCCTAGTATTAGAAGTATATGTATTTAGAGAGTAATAAAATCACAAAATTATAGTGGTCACAAATTCTGGCATATATATTGCCAGAAGCTCAATGTCAAGAGGAAGAATACATATTCTAAGATTAACATATTCTAAGCAGCATGTACATGTTAGCTAACAACAACGAAAGGAAAAGTGAGACTCATTCGATAAGAAATATGAAGGATGACTGACCAATTGGTAGATATTGTATAAATAAGTAAGGAACCAAAACAGTTTACACGCACAATAGGAGAATTAAACAAGTGACTGAATCCTAAACTTTCTTTTCTTCTTTATTATTTAGATTGGAAAGTTGGAAACAAAAGACTAGTGTTTTGGTGAACTCATTTATCAGCAATAAATGATTAGCAGATTTCTTCTTTGAAACATGCTTACAGTCCATTCCAGACAAGATGTAAAAAAGATTTTACATATAGAGGTGAAAGTACTAAGCAGTAGATGCACAGAAGAGGTGGGAGGGGAGATTGCATGCATGTGCAGTTCAAGCAATATGGGTAGACATGTTCACTTGATAAATGCAGCAAGAACATGGCGGAACATCAATTTAATTTAAATTCAATTCAATAACACAACTTCAAATTTCCAAGTATTCATAACTCTTTTGTCCTGTGAAGTTCTCCAGATAGTAACAAATATAAGCTTATTCAATAACTAGTGTCCAATTTCCAAAACTTAAATACTTACTTCCTCTAGATCTTTCCTGGTGTCTGTATAAACTTTTTCCGAGTTAAAGTAACTAAATTGAATAGCAACTCAATGAGTTATGAACAAGCTAATATTCAAGACACTTTGCTTTCAAGCAGATCAAAATTGAAGCTAATTACTCGAATTCGATTGTGCCAAGTATAGGATTCGAAAGATAGGGTCATAGGGATGTAAATAGGGCGGGTTAGGCTGGGCAGGGCAAAACCAAAATTGGGAGCTTTTATACAGATAAACAACAGATACCAAAGTATATAGAATTCTGGAAAAAAAAAGAAAAAGAAGGAACTAAAACGCCTATCCAAAGTGAAAGAGAAGAGAGAGCAAAAAGGTGAAAGAGCGTCGGAGAACAAAAAAACACTAGATAGGTTTTTTGTTTTAATTTTTTTGACTTTGTAATTAGGAATTAACTCCCAATCAGACTTGTCTCTTTTTCCACAAAATGACGCCGTTCCATTTATTTAGGAAAAAAACTAAAACGCCTGAAGCTAAACTATTGGAAAAATGTTGCTAGCCGGACTCGAACCTGCCCGCAGTTAGTGAAAATCTGAACCCCCTTTGCCACTGAACCTAGGGGTGGGCATAAACACCGAAAAACCGAAATACCGAAATACCGAACCGAACCGAATTAATTCGGTTTTTCGGTTTCGGTTTTTTGAGTGTTCGGTTCGGTTACGGTTTATTTATATTTTTAATATTTCGGTATTCGGTTCGGTTTTCGGTTTCGGACTCCAAATTATTCGGTTAAACCGAATAACCGAAATAGCAGGTTGCTGTGCATTTGTTTACTGTTTTGCTTCTTTGGGTTTCATTGTATTTATATTTTCTGATAACATGGGAGGTTACATAGTAACCTGAGTGTGATATCCGTTAGGAAGCAAGGTAATAAAGCAGCTATGTGCATTGGAAGTACAGGTAGCAGCCTCAACTTCGGCCATAGTTGAGGCTCTTGATTCACAAGGCCAATCTGATCATGCAACCATCTAAGTTGTAACGTCTTTATGTCCACATTGTCCAGCAAAACTTGACCTGCATGATCAACCATATTTTAGGTGGAATAATTGGTAACCAACCTTAAAACTTAAAAGTTCAAACATTAGTTTATATTGCAAGTTATTTACTATTAATATTACATTGTTTGAGTTAGGAGACTAACTCATTTTGAAGTAAAAAAACGATCCATTTAGAAGTAAAAAAACGTAATTTTTTATTGTTATTTTAAAAAATAGCCTATTTTATGAATAGAAAATAGCCCATTAAGCAGGCCCATAACCAAATTTGATAAACCGAAACCGAACCGAACCGAACTTGGAAAAACCGAACCGAACTGAATTTAATTCGGTTCGGTTTTCGGTACTCCTTTCCTACCGAAAACCGAAAAAACCGAACCGGAATTTAAAAAAACCGAACCGAATAACCGAATGCCCACCCCTAACTGAACCAAACTTTTGATATGTATTGAGGGAGTTCAACATTAAATAGATACCACTAAACCTAAAATTTGATCCTATATGTACAGTGTAATTTTCCGACGAAAGGGGTTCGGATGAACCCCCTGGGCTCCCTGTAGATCCACCCCTGGTCCCGGATATCCTCATTGGTTATCCTATCTCTCCTAGTATGCTCACACATCCATCAAAGCATCCTCATTTCTGCAACTTTCAACTTCTGAACGTGAAAGTTCTTGACTGGCCAACACTCCACCCCATACAACATAGTTGGTCTAACTACCACTCTGTAGAACTTGCCTTAAGTTTTGGTGGCACCTTCTTATCACACAAAACTCAGTATGCGAGCCTCCATTTCATTCACCCCGCACAAATACAGTGACATCCTCGTCAATCTCCCAATTTCCTTAGATAACAGACCCAAGATACTTGAAACTTCCTCTTTAGAATGACATGTGTATCAAGCCTCACTTCCATATCCGTCTCACCAAAGAAAATAAAAATTATCATTGAAAGCTTTGTAAAGTATGCATCATCACAAGGTGAAGTTAAAAGAGGTGGTATATATTGTCAAGGTACGTAGCCATATATTTGTTAATTATGTGTCGATTGTTTCTATCCCTTTGTTTAGAGTTTTTTTTGGGGGATAGTAAATCAAAGAAATAAGAAAGTATAGGAGAGATGCAACACAATCATTCAAAGAAAAGAGTTTCAAAATTTGCCTGAATATAAAAGGGATAATGCGACATCAAATGGTTGTAACTGTTACCAAAGGGTGTTTAGGTTATGTACGCTTTAGTTTTCTTTTATCAAATAGGTATTTAGGTCAATAACAAGGGTATTTAGGTAATTAACTTTTATGTTTAAGACTTTGGAAGCTGAAAAAGCAACTTCACTTCTGTCTTTATGTTGACTTTGGAAGCTGAAAAAGCAAGTTCACTGCTTTATCTTTTTCATATTACTAGTATTATCTTACATCAACATTTGTCTTCATGTTGATTTTTCGCTTGTATTGTTTGAGAACTCTTGTGGGTGCACTTCTAGGCTCTGCAGCGCACTTTGGAATTTGAAGAGGAGTTAGCAGAGAAATTTGGGGGTGGAACCCGCAGTAAAGATGCTGTAGATGACAATGAAGAAACAGAAAGGAGTGGAAACAAGAGTCAGACAGTTTCAGACATTCGGAAAAAGTATGAGAAAAAGCTTGCTGCTCATGATGGTAGTCAACATGAAGTATGTGTGTGAGATTCTTTCTTTAGATGTAACATCATGCCAAGGTGGATCTGATAATGTTAGTTTGTGCAGTCGCTTATTACTGCCTTGTGTGTCTTGTCAGGAACAAGATGGACAAAAAGATTCATCAGTGCCGGGAGCTGGTGTATGTAATTTCTACTTCCTTGAAAATATTGGTTATTGGTGGTGTATTTCCTCTCTTACCTGCTTAGCTAAGACTGGAGGTCCACATCATCCTGAACTCGAGAAAACGCCGCTTCAGCCCTTGAATCAAGGAAAATGCGATTCTAGGGTTTTGTTAGACTCAGATGCATGATTATCTCCATCTCTATCTTCTGTCAAATTCCTGATGACTTATTGGGAGGGATGAACTAGTTGGACCTTTACTGTACAGTTTTGATATGGTGATGGGGGATCCTTTCATTAATCATATTTGCATTCTGCACAAGATTTCGATAATTTTCGTGAAAACATTCTTTTAGTCAGAATTTAATAAGTTGATAGTCTTAACCTGCTGCAAGAGCTACTGATTTCAGAAAATTGCTTCAATTCTGAAATGGAAAAATCTAGTACAGTAACATTTTACTGCATACAAGTCGCTCTGATAAATTGAAGGCAGACGTGCTCTCATAATGCACACATAGATCTCTAAAATTACAATGTGGACATGTCATTATGGAACACCACTTGGTTCTCTGATAGCATGGTGACTTAACAGTCTTGCCAAAGTTTTCTTGTTCTTCTTTCTAGACATTAAACATTATCCTGTCAGTCTGGTTTTTCTACAACTTTCAAGCAGGTGAATGATATTATGTTTGTTGCATGTCAGTTCAATTTCCGAGGGATTATCTCGTCGTGCTTTGAACCTCACTTGTCAGTTTATGTAGAGCTGGAGGAGAAGACACTTATGGACAGTTTGGAGAAAGAAATGCTGGTACAAGTGTCAATAGCAATAACTGTTCATTGTGTTACTTCTTAAGTAGATCTCCCCTACTGATTAATAACTTGTGTCTCATACTTAGGAAGAGACATGGGAAATTGAGGATGGAAGTCACACTAATATTTTGCCTAGCAGCATTAAGGTAATGTATTCAGTATTTTCAGTAGTTCCGCATCAGGGGGCCATCAGGGAAATTCGAACAGTTCATTTTATTGAGCTCCTATATCATCAAATGCTGCATGATCAGTAGATCAGATGTGATTGCAGAAACATTGCATAATCTATAGAGACAATATGCTTGCATAAATGGTGCACTATTGAATGTTGGGTAACCCTCTGTTTTATAATTTTTCTGTTCACCATGACCTTTCATCATTTGTTAGTGTGAGGATGTTGCTTTTGGTAACTCTGTCGGTGTTTATCTCTCTAACTATTGTATCTCCCACCATTGCTCTACTCTATTCAGTCACTTGTTAAACAATCTTTCTCCTTGTGGTAAGCAGTTGACATGGATATCATGGGTCTTATCTAACATGACTGAGGTTTGATGCCTTAAGATTCAACTCTTTAATCACTTCTAATCCCCTCAACGAGAGGAATACGTCATGCCAGATGAAAGATGATGTTCTAAGGCTCTAAATTCAGTTCAAGAAGATGCTTAATAATTGTAGTGTGAGCTATATGGTAATTAGATTTCATCTCATCTGTTCTGATTGCACTAGCTTGTTGCCTTTTGTTTTCTTCAGGTCTTTGTAATCATCAGGAGGAGCTTGAAGCGATGCAGTGCTTTGACAAGAAACCAGACATTGTTTAATCTCTTTAAGGTGCTTTTTCTAGATTATATGACAATCTTTGCTTCTTGGCGTAGTATACTTTCTCAAGTTTGTGAAATTTGATAAAAGAAGTTTATAATAAACGACGAGAGCTTCCTGTCAGCTCCTAAATTATGGTTTTGATGATTGAAAGTTGATCCAATTTGACACAAAAATGAAATGTCAGGTGGCAGCATTCGATAGTGACTCACCTTGGTAACAAAGGGTTAGAACCCTAGCCTTTCTAAATTTGAAATGACACCTTATGTCATTCACTTGCAGAAATTCACAAATCCTCTAGAATATTTCATGTATGTGATGACCCAAAACTGATCTATGAGTGCAGAGGCTTTACACTTCCGGATCAAAGAGCTAGGTGAAGGGTCTACATTAACTAACACTGTTGATCTCTTTGTAATAGGCATTTCAAAAAGTTCTTAAAGCTTATGCTACAAAGCTTTTCGCTAGATTGCCAAAGGGTGGTACAGGAATTGTTGCAGCTGCCACGGGAATCGAAGGACAGATAAAGGTATAGTGTCAATTGTCACCTGGAAGCTTGGCAATCTTTTTCTGCTACTAAATTCCCCATTTGCTACGAATGAAATGTTTTCTCCAGACTTCGGACAAGGATGAAAGGGTTATCTGCTACATAGTAAATACGGCAGAATATTGTCACAAAACGGTCAGTTCTCTCCTTGTATGGGTGATTTAGGTATTAAATTTAATAACATATCCAGTTTTGTGTACTAAATTGGAATTTTTTTAATCAATGATGCGAAAAAGTGCAGAACTATGTGACTTTCTCTAGTGCATTTTTGAGTTGGTAAAGGTTAATGAAATTTAAAGTATAACCTAAGGTGATGAGGAACAGTGGTCATAGAAATCACAGAGCAATTGCCAGAAAATGCCATTTTCTTTTCTGTTGTCTCCTCAAACTCATGCCACTCGCCATTTTATCGTGTTTGCAGTGCGGAGAATTAGCGGATAATGTGTCAAAACTAATTGATGCTCAATTTGCGGATAGAGTGGATATGTCTGACGTACAGGTAGAACATGCTCTTTGGTTCGATTCATGAATTTTCTTATGCGGTGTCATTGCTGTAGCGTTTAAATCCATTTTCAGGATGAATTTTCAGCAGTTATTACAAAATCATTGATTACATTAGTGCATGGAATAGAAACAAAGTTTGACTCTGAAATGGCTGCAATGACTCGGGTTCCATGGAGTACTCTCGAAAGTGTTGGTGATCAGTCAGAGTATGTTAACTACGTCGTAAAATGCCACCTTCAAACAGAAATACTTGTGATAATTTCTTCAAAGCTTGTAAATTTTCCTGCAGCTACGTCAATGGCATAAACTTGATCCTTACCAGTAGCATTCCAGTGCTCGGAGGCCTTCTCTCTCCCATTTACTTCCAATTCTTCCTGGACAAGGTGAAAATAGTTTTTATTTTCAGACAAACTTTTTTATTTAAAAATATCTAAGGCCTTATCTGTGTAAATATCTTGATCTCTGCATCATTTCTCAAACATTGAACTCATGTTTTCATCATTATGCAGCTTGCGTCATCTCTTGGTCCACGGTTCTATCACAATATCTTCAAATGCAAACAGATATCAGAGACTGGAGCACAGCAAGTACTGATAATCTTGATTTATTATCGCTTCAGTTTACAGTTTTTCTCATCAACATAAATCTTGACTGGGTGAGCCAAGCTGGCTCTCTTACTACTGGAGCAGCTTGAGTTCACTAGTGCACGACTTACTACGGTGTCAGTCCATGTACCTTATCAAATGGTGATCATCTTAATGTAGTTTTAATCGAACTGTCATGACATCATTGCAGATGCTTTTGGATACACAAGCGGTAAAGACTATTTTGCTGGAAATTCCTTCCCTGGGTAAACAAGTAAGATGGCCAGCATTTCAAAAGTGGGGATCCTTTTGTTTTTTTCTTGTTTCTTATGTTCTATTAAATTTTGAACTGACATTTTGTCCCTGGCACTGTCATTCTCTTTAACATTTCCATTTCTATACTTTGGGACAACCACATATTTGCTCTTTATTCCTGAAGTAATTTGTAGTTTTGATGAAATAAAGTGGCTCATAGCTGAAACTGAATGTGATTGATCCTAGAAAGAGAAATAGGCAAAGATGACCATTGCTCATTTGAAATATTCAGTCTCCTGATGAATATGAAACTACACCGTTACAGAAAAAAGCAGTTATAATATCTCTAAATCCTTCGCAGAAAGTCTTCTCCATTGTCACTAGTATTTTGTGCACTGAGTTCGTCTTTTTGTAGTTTTTGGCTCCACTAAAAGCCTTCTTGCTAAGTTTCTGGATGCCCTTGGTACAATAGTTTAAAACAAGAACATTGGCTTAAACTTTTTTGAATTTCTCTATTTTGAACAGGCAGCAGGAGCTGCTAGCTATTCAAAATTTGTCAGTCGTGAGATGAGCAAAGCAGAAGCATTATTGAAGGTCAGTGATTGTCTGATTGATGAATGTTGGTCTGAAATGAGGCTCTTGTATTCCTTGCTCTGGATAGTATACTGAGTTTGCTTTATTTAAATAGGTCATACTGTCTCCAATTGATTCTGTGGCGGATACATACTGTGCTCTGTTGCCAGAGGGAACGCTGACAGAGTTTCAGCGTCTTTTGGAGCTTAAGGTTCTGTTATTCATTTTATTCTCCAGATTTTCTAGATCTAAAATGTTATTTCCGAGGTTTCCATGAGGGATACAGTTTGCTGGAAGTTTTTATCCATTTAGAGCATAATAGCACGATTAAAATTTGGAGTTGAATGATCATGTTTGACTGGCTGGTTTTCTTTTGTTCTTAGTGCTCTATATAACTCTTGCTATAGAGTATAAACTAACGGTTTTGATGCCTAACATGCCAGACAAATCATGTTACATAATCCTTGGGATGGTTTTGCTTGGTCATATACTCAATTTGCTTATAACTTTGATAGAGTGCTCTTCAAGATTTTTTTTTAAAGAGATTATAACCCAAAAGTTAGTGCGAATGATACAGAGACGTTAATCTTCAGTTCACTTTTGTATAAAGGCTGTAAGTTGCTCGAAGAAGCTCTCAGAATTCAATCAATTTACTACAGAAAGCTTTTATAATGATCTTGAATTTTCATTCATATTATCCTGGGGCATGAGAGCTGAAACGCTAGTTGCTCACTTTTTGTTTATCGATTGTCCACGTGCTTTCCTCATCAGCTCACAATATTTTGAATGCACTTTGTGATTGCAGGGCCTGAAAAAAACTGATCAGCAGAGCATACTGGATGACTTCAACAAACGTGGGTCAGACATCTCTCGGCCGACCATTGTGGCCCCTTCAGTTGTACAATCTGCTCCGAACACCTCAATAGCACCGACCATAGCTAATGCAGCAGCATCACCTGGGGCCATCTCTTCAAGAGAAGACGTGCTGACCAGAGCAGCTGCTCTTGGAAGAGGTGCAGCTACCACAGGATTTAAGAGATTCCTTGCTTTAACAGAAGCTGCAAAAGATCGCAAGGAGGGGCCATTCAGGAAGTTATTCAATGGATGAGAACCACTTTCGGAGCTCACCATTCTTGGCAGATCTTTTCCTTTATTAGCTTCTTTGTATCTTCCCTATACCCCATTATTGTAAGTTCAACTGTTAATTAATTTTTTTCCCAGGAATAGCAAAAGCTATTGGACATATTTTTGCGTTGTAGATTGTAAATTAGAGTTTATCGAAATCAGTATCATATTGTGTCAAAATTTTGAAATTGATACCAGAGCCTTTTCCACTTCTAATGCAAAAATTTCCAAAATGTGCCTGCCCAGAAGTACATGTTTTATCCGGGGAAAATCACCTAGGCATGCTATATTAATAAAATATTTACCATTTATACCAATAGAAGTTTTTTTTACCAAAGCATAGCAATATTTTTAAAAAGGGTTTAAAATTTGCGTTTCTCCCTCAATTTCTCTCTCAGCCATTTTTCTCTTGCGCACATGATTTCTCTTCTTCTTCTTCACAATTTTCACCCAAAGAATGGGTTGTTGCATTCTCCAATTAGTGTTCTTAAATTCTCAATTGAGGAGAACTTCAATTCAGACCTAGATGCACTTTTTTGGTAAATTCATCAATGTAGAAGGTGGAACTCGAACCCTCTTCGGAAGTGGATAGAAATTTCTAGCAGCAGAAACTTCTTGGGTTTCTGAGTTTTGCTTCTGAGTTGTTCGCGGCCAATCTATATCCTTTTGCTACAACACAGTTGTTGCTGAGATATTGGAAGGTTGAAGGATGTGAAAGTAAATTGAGGGTTACCTTCCTTCAGATGTGCAGTAATAGGCATCTGAAGGTCTAAATAATGCTTAAAGAAGCAACACCCTGTAGCTGAAAGTGATAATAACTGGGTAGGATGTATAATTTCTAAACTTTTTGGTAAATTCATCGACCTAGAATGCGAATCTCAAACCTTTTTTGGAATTTGATTGAAATTTCTAGTAGATTTGATGATATGTATATTTGAAAATTGAAAGTATGTGAATATTTGAAGAAATGAATATTTGAAGGATTATATCTGAAGATTTGAAGATATGAATATTTGAGAGAAAATAGTCAAATGCACCCCCAATTTATTATCAGATTTCAACTACACACTTTAACTTCACGAAGGTCATGTTACCCCCCTGAACTGTTTAAAAGTGGAATATTTATCTTCCTAAATGCCTATGTGGCAAAGTGTGTGTATTGCACTCTCCTTGAGAGAGTGAGCACCAAAAATAAATATTATAACATTTTATTTTTAATATTTTTTCATTAATATGTAGTATATATTTTTTTTTATTTTTTTAACTAATTTGTTTTCTTTCTTCTTCACACCAACCTCATCCCCTTCACATGTTCCCAAAATACTTTCTCTAGAGAACAAAAGCTTCAAGAAGAATTCATCCATGGAGTCCACTACTATTCTCTTCATCTTCCTCATCTCCAATTTCATCTGCGCCGCAAACCCAATATTCTATTCAATATCAGAATCTCATCGTCACCTTTTGTGAAACTCCATCTCTGTTGAATGCCATCCACTCAAATCTCAGATTCAATGACCTCTCTGACGCTTCTCTCGATTTCATCATCTCCACCATCTTTGCCTCTACTGATTCCTCCCTCTTTAAATTTGCCGCCTTTGTCGCTGCTGTCATCGACAGTGACGTGAAATACACCGGCGATTCCTTCTCATCTTCCCTGAAATTCTTATACATGTTCCAATTATATAGATGTGGTCGAGCATAAACACACCAAAAATCCCCCTTTTCAACTATCAACCAAAAAAAAAAAAATCAACATAAAGATCCAAATTTCGCAGAATTATCACAAGAAGAAACAACAAGATAAGCAAATCTAAAATAAAATTTACAAGTGTATATATACTTCATTCGTTTCAAATTTCAAATTAAGAAAAAAAGTTATTTTAGTTTTAACTTTGATTAGTTCAGATCTAGGTCAGAAAAATTAGATTCGAATTTGAGTGATGCTTTTTCGACGTCGTCTTCTTCACTGAACCACGATGCTTTCCCGACATTGTCTTCTTCACTGAACCACGATCCTCTTCGACCGTCGGAAAAAGCAGTCAGGCGAGGAAATCAAAGAGAAAGAGAAAAAGGAAAAGAGAAACAGGAATGGAAAAGGAAAGGGAAAATGTAATTTGAAAAAAGTAGAATAAAGAAAAATAATTAATCTTTTATATAAAAAGGTGATATTACGTGGCATTACGTGGCATGGAGCGTGCAGATCACCGCTTAATACAGATTTGGGACTGCATTTTTAAGCGAATAAATATTCCACTTTTAAACAGTTCAGGGTGGTAACAGGACCCCCGTGAAGTTGAAGTGTGTAGTTGAAAATCCGGTAATAAATTGAGAGTGCATTTGGCTATTTTCTCAATATTTGAAGATTGTATTAAAGTTATATAGAAAAAATATATTAAATATAAACGACAGTTGTAATATAATTTGAATTCAATATTATTATACATTGTTATGAATCCGATAGTTGTTACTTGTTAGTCCAGAATATTCAGAGATTATAACAAGAACTGGATTACGGGATTCAATATGGAAACTCATCATGCCACAAATATTTACATGGAAGCTTTAGCCTGTTCCATGGCCTAAAAATTGCAATACGGAAAGATTTTCTACCTTTGATAATTGAGAATGATTGTAAGGAACTAATTAACATGTTATCTAACAAATCTTGTTCCTACCAAAACTTAATTGATGATTGCAGGTACCTATTATCTAAAGGGAGACGGAACATCGATCAAACATATTTATAGAGAAGCTAATGGAGTAGCGGACTAATTAGCAAAAAAAGGATGCGAGCTAGATATTTTTGGAAGCTTAATGATGTACCCCAATCCCCCCGCTTTTGTTATTTCTGTATTTGAAAGAGACAGAATAGGTGCTATGTTGTCTTGACTGGTCTCTCTATGTAATGAATCTTAAGTTTATTTATGAATGAATATCTTCTTTACCCAAAAAAAATATTTCTTCTAATATCAACTAATTTAAATAGTACTAAAATATTTAAAATTTAGATATAATACATATAATATATTTATAATAGAGGCACAATACAATTTTAATACATATTACAGATATCACTCCTTTTTCTTAGTAACACAAACTAAAATAATTTATAACACATATAACACATGTTTTATTCATGAACAATACATTTATAATACATATTGTAGACATCACTCCTTTCTTAGTGAAACCAACCAGAATAATTTATAACACACTTAAACTACATTTACAATACAAGCACAATACATTTTTAATACATATTGCAATCGTGATACTTTTCTTAGTGATACAAAAATCAAAACAATTCGTAGGACACGTAATACAGGTTTTATTCATGAACATATACTTATAATACACATTGCAGCCATCACTCCCTTCCTAGTGATATCAATTAGAACAATTTATGACATACTTATAATACATTTATAATACAGACACAATACATTTTTAATACACATTGTAGACATCACTGCTTTTTTTTAGTGATACAAACTAAAATAATTTATAAGACACATATGGTACATGTTTTATTTATAAGTAATACATTTATAATACATATTGCAGACATGACTCTCTTCTTAGTAATACCAACTAGAATAATTTATAACACATATAATACATTTATAATATTCCAGACATCACTCCTTTTTTAGTAATACCAACTAAAATAATTTATAAGACATATATAATACGTATTTTATTCATGAACAATACATTTATAATACATATTGCAGACATCACTCCCTTCTTAGTGATACCAACCATAATAATTTAATAACACACTTATAATACATTTATAACACAAACACAATATATTTTAAATAAATATCGCATACATCATTCCAATTTTAATACAATCTTCAAATCTACATATCTTCAAATCTTCATATCTTCAAATCTTCAAATCTTCAAATCTTCAAATCTTCAAGTCTTGCCAAATTCAAGTCTAATCTTTACAAAACACCCTAAACATTGAGATATAAGTTTCAAATAATATACTCAAACCGTTTGCAATAATACCCAATTTAAATATAATAATAATTTCTGATAGAATTCCAAATTAAAAATTTAAAGCTTTTTAATATTGATTGTGGAGAGTCAATGATTAACATAGATGAGAAAGAAAAGAGAAAGAAGATGATATAGAAAAGAGAAGAAGAGAGACGGACTATATATATATATATATATATATATATATATATATATATATATATATATAGAGAGAGAGAGAGAGAGAGAGAGAGAGAGAGAGAGAGAGAGAGAGAGAGAGAGAGAGAGATTTTTACTTTTAATACAAAGTATTACTATATATTGCTATAGATGGTGATTATTAAAAAGTATATTTAAAAACATTAATTATTTATTAAAAAGTATTCTTTCAAGTAAAAAATCCTTTTATTAGAGTCAAATTATCTTCTCTAACCAACCTAAACATATGCAAAAGATCATTTGCAAAACAATCAGATCTGTTTTCTTCCTTGCAATAAGGTCTATTGGCTGCACAAAAGGTACCTTATTCATTCCCAATTGTAATGCCCCGAACTTAAGATACGCGTGCAACTCGTAAACGCCAAGGAATCAGTATGAACCGAGAGGGTAAGGTTATAAATGAATAATTATTTAAAGTGACACTTATATTAAGCCATTTGAAGTGCTAGACCAATGTTAGATACTAAAGGGAGACTTGAAACAAAAGTTCAAGTTAAAGGGTTCACTACGGTAGACTATTTCAAACAACCTCGTATATGGTCTGACTTGTAATAGGTATATCTCCCAATATATAAGGAGTTATAGGTGCTATAATATATCAAATTGAAGGTATTTGAGTCTAGTTTCCAACACAATAAACCACCCATCCATACAAGTTCTAAGTAAAAAGTTATGTGTATTTTACTACAGACACGCACACTACCCAATCACTGCGGGACATGTGACGACCTTGGGTAAGTCGGCCAAAAGTTGTATGTTTATATTGAAACTTTGGAATTTCATTTCCCATCTCTATCAGAATGTAAAGTACATGTTCCTCACTAGTTTTCTTCAGTTCTCCTTCATCTCCATCTCTCCCTCGCCTAAGGTAAGTTAATTCCTTCAAGGATCACGTGTATTTTTCATCATAGATCATGAAAACATACTTAGCCAAGTGTTCTCTTGAAGGAAAAGGTGTTGTTATTAAAGATTAAAAGGTTCAAGGATTGGATTCTTATTGATAAAGGTATGGATGCTCTTCTATCCCCATAAACATTACTCTAAGAGCTGTATTAAGTATAGTTTACGGGTAGGACTCACGAGACGGTGATAAGAAGTCGTGAGTCCATGTTTTGCCATTGTATTTGGTATACTTGGTGAGTAGGGAGTATGTAGAGGGATGTATTGGTTGTATTTTTGACTGAATGAGGGGTGTATGATTGTGTATTGAGACAGCAAGCTTGCTGCGATAAGGAGGGAGGCTAGGTATAAAAAACATAATTTTTATGGCTCTTGCAATCTTGTCGCTTGTCAAGTGTTTGATGAAATGCCTAAATAGATTGAGAATATTGTTTACATGTTCTTAGGTTTCCTATTACTGTATGAAATATTATAATTCTCTCCCAACTTAATCTACGAGCTTAAAGGAGCATTTAACGCCACTAGATAAAGAACTCCCGAAGCGGTGTTTGAAAGCTGAGGGTTCAAGTTTATGACCTTGTTTGGGATATAGAATGGGTTGTATATTGTAAGGCAAGGATGGATGGAGTAATATTAACCTATAGGTGGTCATAGTTCAGTTGTTAAGGGGAAAAAGAGAAAGGTGTGGCGATACACCATTTAATTATCTTATCTGCTAAGCTTGTCGCTCATAAGCTATATATTATCGTCTTTCCGATCTCCTCATACTTCTTGGTTAGTTGCTTATACTATTGCATATGGTGTTATGTTATAGATAAGAAGTGTTTTGAAGGGTATCAACGACACAACATAAGAGAGAGAGAGTCTCGAAGTAAGGTATATAAAGCTAAAACCTCTTTCGCCATCAAGGCACGACCTAGAGTCACATGTTTCCCCTATAATAGATTATATGCTACTTGAAAGCAACATTTGTCACTTTAATTGGTTTCTTTCATGTGGAGTCCTAAACCTATAGGGGTCGTTTGGTGTGAGGGATTAAAATAAATAGTCATGGGATAAAAAAATAGTCTAGGGATAACTTTTTGATATCTTGTTTGGTTGCCATGTTTGGGATAACTTATCCCACCATTTATACCATAGTGATGGGATAAGTTATCCCATATATATGGTGGGATAACTTATCCCAGGATAGTTAATCCCGGGATAACTAATCCTGGGATAACTTGTTCCCAACCAAACGACCCCATAGAGTTATAGTACTCTTTTCTAGTTAAAAAAGTCAGATGTTTCACATGACCGTACGTGTCTTCAGATGAAACTCCTAGAAGTCACAAAGCATATATGTCACAAAATTTAAAGAAAGTAATTGGCCATAGATTATCCATAAGCATATAGATCACATAGATATATGATTTTTCAGCTAAAGAAAGTAATCAATATTCAGATAACGAGTTATATGATTCATGAGTTGCTTACTATAGGACTTCACAAGCATGATGAGATTATAGTCTACTCCGTAGCGTGGGGTGGGTATCTTTAGGGCCACTACGTGTAATACTATTCTATGCATAGAATTCAGATAGAGTCAGCTGGAACTTCCCCTGACTGCACAGGCCTGCGAGCGGACCTTACAGGATCCATAGAGGGTAGACCTTGATAGAACACATTATCTAGACTATGAGATTTCACACATGATTGTGATAGTTGGCTACAGATTCCATATAGGTGTCACTGATCGCTGACAATAGGACATCTTGTAACTTTCTGACAGTTAGTATTACAAAAAGAAGAGAGAAGCAATATAAAAGGGTAAATATGTCACCTACGCAAATTCTAGGAATTTTAAATATATATAAATGACTAACGCATAGGACGTTATATGAGGACCCTTGATATTGGTCATAGTATCAGTTTCAGTTTTTGTTTTGCTTTGAATTATATTCTTGTATGTATATGTCACGACCCAGACTGCCGTGAGTGGCACCCACCCAATACCCCCGAGTGAGCGGACCAATTCTGACCTGTCATGCCCCGAGGCTATCCCCTAGGCGTAACACGGGACTCGGGACCACAAGTGCTCCAAGTTAACCCTTGGTCATAGCATACTCAGACATTTAATACATGAAACATAGCGGAAGCATACTTAATGAAGATAGAAATCTATAAACTGATACGGATAAAGTCTACAAAGTACCAATTCAGAATACAAACTAGCTATGTCTGAAGCCTCTAAGTCTAACATAAGAGTTGATGGGACAAGACCCCAACTAACTCGAGAATCTGAAAGAAAGACAAAAAAATTACTAGCATAATGAAAGTCCCCGAATAATGAGGACTCACCAACAAAATCTGGACACCCAATAACGTCTAGCCACAAGCCGAAGGGAAAGAGACTGAATCTGCATGATCAAGAGGATGCAACTTAAAATATGCGTTAGTACTATAGGATGTACTGAATATGTGAGACATGCATAAATGAGGTAAAAACATACTTGAAATATGCTTAAGACTGAAATCATGCGTAAGAGAAAAGTCATAAGAAAATCATGATTTAGGCATAAGGTAAAAGATATCAAAGCATAAGACTAAAAAATATTCATACGGGAGTTTCTTATAACTGACAATAGACCATGTGAGCTACATGAAATCCAACTATATAACTCTAGTAGGCAAAGCTACCCCAAACCTTTCCAAGGAACGGGGTACTATACATATCATAACGTGGAACCACTTTCATAAAGAGACACTCTCAACTATCAAGGACCCATCTTCATGAGGAGACACTCTCAACTAACGAGGACCCTCTTCACCTATGCTGGCAGCGTAGTTTTGGACATGGATAATCGAACCCTCATCGCTCGGTGCTAAATACTACTCCCAAAATATGCATACATATAGCTCATATATACTTGTGACATATCTGGTATCAAATCTGTTTGAAAGAATAAAGACATGTGTAATGTCATGCAAATTCAAATCATAAGTCTTAAAGCTTAGCATAGCCAAAAATTCACCTTTCTTTCTAATTTCATAACTTGAAGAATTTGGCATGCAATTTCATAAATACTTGAGATCATAATGTCAATGCATGCAATTTTCTTAAATCAAGCCATGCGTGTAAAATTTAGCTAGGGTTAGCCTTCAAGTCATAAGGTAAATAAGCAATTGCAAAACCCAAGTAAATCATGAAATTGAACTTAGAATTTATTGAGGAATCATGAGAAAACACTTAATAGAAAATCCCATGAGAATTGAGTAAGAACCCTAGCTTGAAATTCATAAATTTAATTTAGATGATTTGGGGTTTTGGGCATAAGGGTGAAAGAATCCCCTTATTGAATACCCACATACCTTAATTGAATCTTTCTAAACCTTAGATGATGGGAATGGAGGCTTGAAGATAAATCCTTAGGTGGGAGCTTGGAGCTTGACAGAAGAAGACCTTTTTCCTCTTTTGGATTGAATGAGAGCTTAAGGAAAGGAACTTAGGCTAAGTGAAGTTAAAACCCTTCTAGAATTGCCCAAAACAACCTCATTTAGGAGTTAAAAAGGTGGGTAATTATAAAAATACCCCTAGAACTTAATTAGGAAAAAGCTTCTAAAAATCCGGCTTCAGTTCCATGGGCCCCTTTTCACGGACCGTAGAAGTAACCACGACTTGTGGATTGGAGTCGTGGTTCTTGAGCCAAAATTACAAGATGCGAATAACTTTCCACGGACTAACATAACGACCTATAGAAACTTCTATGAGTCGTGGAACCAATTCGTGGTTTCAGGGAAAATGACCACTCTCTGTCTGAGTTCCACAGGTTGGTTCCACGACCGGTGGAAACTTCCACAAATCGTGAAACTGACTCGTGGTTCTCAGACCTGAGGGTGTTCTGCAAGACTAGAATCACAAGTCCTTTCCACGACTCATGGAACTTTCCACGGCTCGTGGACTTGACCCGTGATCCCTGGAAGTTCAAAAATTCTATAGTTTTTCTGAGTTTAAAAGCTGGATTAAATTCCAGGGTGTTACAATATCTCCCCCTTGGGATCATTCATCCTCGAATGAAGACTAAGCAAGGAAAAATTGGAGAGAAAACAGCCGAACCAAGCGACAAAACATGAAAACTTCAGGATAAACATGAAAACTAAGCTTTTCAACTTAAAACATGACTGAACTAACTTTGGAAAACATGAATGCATGCTAGGATCATAAGGGAAACTGATGGAATAGAATCGGAGGGACATACTAAGGAGAAAACTAATACCTCAAGCTGAAGTTGAGTCGGAAGGAAAGAGATGAGGGTACTTGGCTTTCATGGCTGCTTCTGCTTCCCAAGTAGCTCCCTCAACTAGTTGATTTATCCAAAGGACCTTTATCGAAGTGACTTCTTTGTTTCTCAACCTCCGAATCTGACAATCAAGAATCTCCACGGGAACTTCCTCATAAGTAAGGCTATCCTTCACACTCACATCTTCCAAAGGGACAATCAAGGTCGGATCACCAACACACTTCTTCAACATAGAAACATGGAAAACTGGATGAACCGCTTCTAAATCCGTTGGCAACTCCAACTCATAAGCAACGCTACCAACTCTCCTCAGAATCCGATAAGGACCTACAAAATAGGGACTAAGCTTCCCTTTCTTGCCAAATCTCATCACACCCTTCATGGGTGACACCTTTAGAAAAAACCAATCATCAACGTCAAATTCCAATTCCCTTCTCCTCACATCCGCATATGATTTCTGTCAACCCTGAGCGGTCTTCAGTCTTTCCCTAATAAGCTGAAACTTCTCCATAGTCTCATGGACCGAATCTGGACCAATCAAAGTTGCCTCACCTACCTCAAACCAACCAATAGGAGATCTATATCTCCAACCATAGAGTGCCTCATAAGGATCCATCTGGATGCTAGAGTGAAAGCTGTTGTTGTAGGCAAACTCAATAAGAGGTAGGTGATCATCCCAATTACCCTTGAAATAGATCACACAAGCTCTCAACATATCCTCCAAAGTCTGAATAGTAGGCTCTGCCTTGTCATCCGTCTGTGGGTGAAAAGTTGTGCTAAGCTTCACCTGAGTACCAAGACCTCTCTGAATTAATCTCCAAAACTGGGAGGTAAACTGAGTACCTCTATCTAAAATGATGGACAATGGAATACCATGCAATCAAACTATCTCCCGGATGTAGAGCCTGGCATAATCATCCACTGAATCCATAGTCTTAACAGCCAAAAAGTGGGATGACTTAGTCATCCGGTCGACAATCACCCAATAGAATCGTGTTGCCTTCGAGTACGAGGCAAACCAGTAATGAAATCTATATTGATCGCTTCCCATTTCCAAGTAGGAAGATCAATATCCTGAGTTATACCACCCAGTCGTTAATGCTCTACTTTCACTTATTGAAAGTTGGGACACTTATCCACAAAACCTACTATGTCCCTCTTCTTGCCATTCCACCAATAGACTTCTCGTAGATCATGGTACATCTTGGTGGCACCAGGGTGAATAGAATATCTGGAGCTATGAGCCTCAGTCAAAATTTGCTGTCTCAACCCATCTATATCAGGAACACACAATCAACCCTGATATCGAAGCACACCATCTCCCCCTTGGGAGAAAACTTCTACCCTTTGCTGGTGAACCGCACCCTTCAACTGGTGCAAAATAGGATCACTGTCTTGCTTTTATTTTACTTAGGCTACCAAAGATGATTCAGAACCATTTTGAATAATAACACCACCTTCTGTCGAATCCATAAGGCGAACTCCCAATCGAGCAAGCCTATGAACATCCTTGGCCAACTCCTTCTTTCTATCCTCAACCAAAGACACACTAGCCATGGATAATTTACTCAATGCATCCGCCATGATATTGGCCTTACTGGACGGTAAAGCACACTCATGTCATAATCCTTAAGAAGCTCAAGCCATCTCCTTTGATGACGATTCAATTCCTTTTGAGTAAACATATACTGAAGACTCTTATGATCGGTGAATACATCCACGTGAACACCATACAAGTAGTGTCTCCAAATTTTTAAAGCAAAAACCACGGCCGCTAACTCAAGATCGTGAGTAGGGTAGTTCTTCTCATAAGTCTTGAGCTGCTTAGAAGCATAAGCAATCACCTTACCACACTGCATCAACACACAACCCAAACCAATCCTAGAAACATCACAATACACCATAAAATCATCCGAACCCTCGGGTAAGGTTAACACCGGAGCGGTGGTCAACCTAGTCTTCAATTCCTGAAAGCTCTTCTCACAAAAGTCAGACCACTGAAATTTTACCTTCTTCTGAGTCAACTGAGTCAATGAGGTAGCAATGGAAGAAAACCCCTCCACAAACCTCCTGTAGTAACTAGCCAAACCTGAAAAGCTCCTAATATCATATGGGAAAATAGGTCTAGGCCAGTTCTTTACTGTCTCTATCTTTTGAGAATCGACTCAAATAGCATCACTAGACACAATATGACCCAAAAAAGCAATAGACTGCATCCAAAACTCACACTTGCTAAACTTAGCAAATAACGGCCGGTCCTTGAGAGTTTGTAACACCACTCTCAAATGATCCGCATGCTCCCCCTTGCTCTGAGAATAGATAAGGATAACATCAATGAACACAATCACAAACATATCCAAATACTGCTTGAACACACAGTTCATCAAATGCATAAAATCTGTGAGAGCATTTGTTAGACCAAAAGATATCACAACAAATTCATAATGACCATATCGAGTTTGGAAGGCTATCTTTGGGATGTCACACTCTCTAACACGAAGCTAATGATAATCGGATCTAGGGTCAATCTTGAAGAAGAAATTAGCACCCTGAAGCTGATCAAACAAGTCATTAATCCTAGTAATGGGATACTTATTCTTGATTGTGACCTTGTTCAACTGACGGTAGTCGATACACATTCTGAGGGAACCATCTTTCTTTCGCAAGAACAAAACCGGAGCACCCCATGGAGAAATGCTGGGTCGAATGAAACCCTTATCAAGGATGTCTTTCAATTGATCCTTCAATTCCTTAAGCTCCGCTAAAGCCATTCTATAGGGAGGAATAGAGATGGGACTCGCATCTGGAAGAAGATCTATCCCAAAGTCAATCTCCCACTTGAGAGGGACTCTAGGCAAATATTCGAGAAATACTTCTGGAAACTCATTCACAATAGGAACTGACTGGAGATATGGGGTTTCAGACTCCGTGTCCATAACCCAAACTATATGATAGACACAACCCTTAGAAATCATCTTCCTAGACTTGAGGTAAGATATGAAATGACCCTTTGAGGATGGAGGACTACCTTGCCACTCTAAGATAGGTTCATTTGTAAACTTGAAACTAATTACTCGGGTACGACAATCAACTGAGGCATAACATGCATAGAACCAATTCATCCCAAGAATAACATCAAAATTGGTTATCTCCAACTCTACTAAATCCGCTGTAGTGACTCTATGAAGGATTGAGATAGGGCAGTTTCGGTAGATTCTTTTTGCTAGGACTGACTCACCAACAGGAGTAGAAACACAAAAAGGTTCTAAAAGCTGATACAGACTAATCTCAAACTTACAAGCAACATAAGGGGTCACAAAAGATAAGGATGCACCGAGGTCCAATAAAGCATACACATCAAAAGAGAAGACTTTAAACATACCAGTAACAACATCTGACAAACTCTCTTGGTCTTGGCGTGAGGACATAGCATAAAGGCAGTTCTGGCGCTGACCACCAGAACTAGAAGCAGTACCCTGCGAGGCCGATCGACCTCCTGAAGCTGCTGGGGCAGGTTGAGTCCTACTACCTCCCTGTCCATTCTTAGCTGGAGGGAAATCTCGAATCTTGTATCCAACCTGACCACATCCAAAACATCCACCCAAACCAGCTAAACACTCACCAAGATTACTCCTACCACACTTGTTACAAGAAGGGTAAGGAGTCCCCTTTGCAACACTCCCCTACGAAAAGGAATCAAATCCTCTACCAGTCTGATCATAATGAGGACGGAAGCCTGGGTAGGAGAACTAGCTAAAGAATGAACGAGGCCTGATGATTTCTTCTGAAACAAAGAGCGATGTCCACCCCCTGACTTTTGATGGCCAAAACCTGAGCTCTCTGACCTAATCCTCTTGTTCTCTCTTGCCTTCTCCCTTATTTTGTCTCCCTCGATCTGTTAGGCATGAGTCATAAGTTGGGAAATATTTATGTCACCCAAAAGCATCGCGGACCTACACTCCTTCTTCACCAAATTTGACACCCCATAAACATACTTACTCATCTCATCCCACGGGTCATCCACCATGGAAGGAGCATACCTAGAAAGCTGGGTGAACTTCAACCCGTACTCCTAAACAAACATGGAACCTTGCCTCAAAATCACAAATTCTTTGATCTTAGTTTGCCTCAACTCCCTTGTGAAGAATCGGTCAAGAAAGGCCCTTTCAAAGCATTCCCAAGTCATAGGGACCACGAACCTAGACCTAGCATCTTTCCATTGAGTGAACCAAGTATGAGCCATGTCCTTGAGTTGATAGGAAGCTAGCTCAATACAATCAACACCATCCACTTGCATCACACCAAAGATCTTCTTTACCTCATCCAAGAAATTCTGTGGATCCTCACCAACTTTGAACCCTAGAACTCAGGTGGGTTCATTCGAATGAAATCTCTAACTCGGGCCGCTATTCCACCTTGATGGCGGACGGGGATAGGAGCCTGCTGATTGGCCTGAGCGACCATAGTCTGAGCTAGCATATGGATGGCATTTCTGAACTCCGCATTTATGACCCCGGTGTCTGGAATTAGAGGGTTAGCATTTCAGGCATTGGCCCGGCGAGGCATAGCACGACGATGAGGCATAATCTGAAATGTAACAAAAACGTATTAGAGGGGTAACAGAGTTTTAAAATCTATCGCATGATACTGATCATGAAAGAAGTGAACTTTTCCTAAGACATCTCATAGCTTCCCTCTTATAAGTGCGGCACGCTTCACACACATGAAAGAGACTCTACTCGATGCGAATTCATACACTCTAGGACTCTTGAACCTGAGGCTCTGATACCAAGTTTATCATGCCCCGAGGCTACCCCCTAAGCATAACATGGGACCCAGGACTACAAGTGCCCCAAGTTAACCCTTGGTCATAGCGTACTCAGACATTCAATACAAGAAACATAGCGGAAACATACTTAATGAAGATAGAAATCTATAAACTGATACGGATAAAGTCTACAAAGTACCAATTCAGAATACAAACTAGCTATGTCTGAAGCCTCTAAGTCTAACATAAGAGTTGATGGGACAAGACCCCAACTAACTCGAGAATCTGAAAGAAAGACAAAAAAATTACTAGCATAACGAAAGTCCCCGAATAATGAGGACTCACCAACAAAATCTGGACACCTAATAACGTCTAGCCACAAGCCGGAGGGAAAGAGACTGAATCTGCATCATCAAGAGGATGCAACTTAAAATATGCGTCAGTACTATAGGATGTACTGAATATGTGAGACATGCATAAATGAGGTAAAAACATACTTGAAATATGCTTAAGACTGAAATCATGCGTAAGAGAAAAGTCATAAGAAAATCATGATTTAGGCATAAGGTAAAAGATATCAAAGCATAAGACTTAAAAATATTCATACGGGAGTTTCTTATAACCGACAATAGACCATGTGAGCTACATGGAATCCAACTATATAACTCTAGTAGGCAAAGCTACCCCAAACCTTTCCAAGGAACGGGGAACTATACATATCATAACGTGGAACCACTTTCATAAAGAGACACTCTCAACTATCAAGGACCCATCTTCATGAGGAGACACTCTCAACTAACGGGGACCCTCTTCACCTATGCTGGCAGCGTAGTTTTGGACATGGATAATCGAACCCTCATCGCTCGGTGCTAAATACTACTCCCAAATCATGCTAACATATCGCTCATATATACTTGTGACATATCTGGTGTCAAATCTGTTTGAAAGCATAAAGACATGTGTAATGTCATGCAAATTCAAATCATAAGTCTTAAAGCTTAGCATAGCCAAAAATTCACTTTTCTTTCTAATTTCATAACTTGAAGAATTTGGCATGCAATTTCATAAATACTTGAGATCATAATGTCAATGCATGCAATTTTCTTAAATCAAGCCATGCATGTAAAATTTAGCTAGGTTAGCCTTCAAGTCATAAGGTAAATTATCAATTGCAAAACCCAAGTAAATAATGAAATTGAACTTAGAATTTATTGAGGAATCATGAGAAAACACTTAAAAGAAAATCCCATGAGAATTGGGTAAGAACCCTAGTTTGAAATTCATAAATTCAATTTAGAAGATTTGGGGTTTTGGGCATAAGGGTGAAAAAATCATTTTATTGAGTACCCACATACCTTAATTGAATCTTTCTAAACCTTAGATGATGGGAATGGAGGCTTGAAGATAAATCCTTAGGTGGGAGCTTGGAGCTAGAGAAGTAGACCATTTTCCTCTTTTGGATTGAATGAGAGCTTAAGGAAAGGAACTTAGGCTAAGTGAAGTTAAAACCCTTCTAGAATTTCCCAAAACAACCTTATTTAGGAGTTAAAAGGGTGGCTAATTATAAAAATACCCCTAGGACTTAATTAGGAAAAAAACTTTTAAAAATTCAGCTTCAGGTTCCACGAGCCCCTTTCCACGGACCATAGAAGTAACCACGACTCGTGGATTGGAGTCGTGGTTCCTGAGCCAAAATTCTAGGCTGCGGATAACTTTCCACGGACTAATAGGATGACCCGTGGAAACTTCTACGAGTCATGGAACCAATTTATGGTTTAAGGGAAAATGACCACTCTCTGTCTGAGTTCTACGGGTTGGTTCCACGACCCGTGGAAACTTCTACGAATCATGAAACTGACTCGTGGTTGTAACACCCCAGAAATTCTAAGCCAAATCTGAATCGTTCTTCATGTGTTGTTAGACCCAAACTAGATAAATTTTTTATGATTCTAAGTATTAAGACTTATTCTGAAGTTTCAAAGGTGTATTAGATATGAATTAGGGTCATAAAGAACCTCTAGGTCAAAGTTGAGTTGAAAGCTTCATTACCGATTGAGTTTTAGTGTAAGATGTTTCAAGGGTAAACTTCAAACGACCATAAATCCTAGAATATAAAGATTTAGGTGGCCTAGTACCCACCAAATTAAAGATCTTTGAATGTTCTTTCCAACGTCACTAACCATGTCTTAATATGAGTCCGGAATAAAATGTTATCAGTGTTTTACTAAAGGGTGTCTGTCTGTCAAAATGACAGACACCTACCACGAGAAGGTTCCACGAGTTATGAAAGTTTCCACGAGTCGTGAAACCAACTCGTGGAATCAGTTTTTTTACCTTAAAACCACGAGGAGGTTTCACGAGTCATGGAAGTTTCCACGGGTCGTGAAACCAACTCGTGGAAACGGACCAGAAGCTTAAAAGTGGCCTGATAACCACTAGGAGGTTCCACGAGTCGTGGAAGTTTCCACGGGTCGTGAAACCAACTCGTGGAAATCAGTACAGAGGCCAAAAACGTTTCTCAGGAACTACGAACCCTTTCCACAAACAGTGATCCATTCCACGAGTTATAATTCATGTCCGTAGAAGCCTGTGATGAAATTTTCAGCAGTTTTCAGACTCTTTTCCTTGGGGTATTTTTGTAAATTTTCACTCTTTTAACTCCTAGGTTAAGTCATTTTGGGTAAATTAAAGGGGTTTTTATTCCCACTTGGCCTAAGTTCTCTCTCATTCTTTCAATCAACTTCCAAAAGAAGAAAAAAAGTTCCATCTTCTCAAGCTTCAAGTTAGGGTTTCAAGCTCCATGTCTCAAGCTCCAAGATCAAGCCTCGTAAGTCTCTTCAATTCAAGTGGGTTAGCTTCAAACAATGTATTTGGGTAAACAACAATGGGTTCCTTTCACCCTTGTGCCCGAAACTCCTAATTCAAATTTTGGTTTCATGATCTTCAAATTAGGGTTCTTATCAAATTCTTATGGGTTTTGCTAAATATGATCTTCTCATGATTTGATTATGAAATTTCTATTAAATTGCATGATTTTACATGGGTTCTTACATGTTACCTCTTATTTCATGAATTAAAGTTTAACGATGGAAATTTTTACATGCATGAAAGTTGACTTAAGCAAATTGGATTTTTGATAACATATTCCTTATGGATTTTCAAGCTTGTGCATGCCTAGTTCCTATGTTCTATGAAAATATATGTATTATAAAAATTGAACTACAGCCATGCAAATTTTACAAGTCATGAAGTATACAAGTCTTTCCATGTTATGAAGTATGATGCAAGACAAGACACCCGATGTTCCATCAATGCTCATGAATCGATTTTAAAACCCTAATTCATGATTAGTATGACGATCCGGGGTATGATTATGTTATGAACAAGTTTGAAATTTGATATATCACATGTATGTAAGCTCAGGTTATGTATATATATGTTTTAGGAGTAGTATTTAGCACTGAGTTAGACCGGGTGAGAGTACCCTTAGTCCCAGAACTACGTGCCACCGTAGGTTGCCCTTTGAGGCTTATGATGACAGGATCCTGGTATGAAATGAAATGGTTCTAACTTTGGCAGGTTAGGACGACCTTTTTTGGTGTGGGGCAGTGACACCGAACTCCATGTAGCTCAGCATGGTTTAATATCGGTTAAGAGAAACTCCCACATGCTTATTTTACGCTATGAAGTTATATGATCTTATATTTGAAACTTAAGCCTTCTTCATGACTTATGCTTCTTATCTTATTACTTACTCATGTACTTTTCTTTATGTAATAAATCACTTTAACCATGTTTTTAAACTGTTTTATCATGATTCATGCATCGCTCTCATACTCAGTACATTCCATAGTACTGACGCATATTTTGTGCTGTATCCTTGATGATGCAGATTTAGGTGTTCCTTCTCAGACCCATGGCTAGAGTTTCCAGGTCACCCTCAGTCAGCTGTTGGTGAGTCCTCTTAGGTCGAGGACTAGTTATGTTCTTAGTTTGTGTTGGCTACTTACTTTCTGTACTTCGAGTTAGCTAGGGTCTTGTCCTAGAAACTCTGAAGTCATGAGTAGAGGCTTTTCAGACATAGTCAGCTTTGGAGTCACTTTCTGGATTTGTATTCCTATTTGACTTGATTATCCATTTATATGATTCCAGATATATCTATTATGTTTTTGCTTATCTTTGTTATGCTTGAGAATGCTATGACCAAGGGTTAACTTGGGGCACTTGTGGTCCCAAGTCCCGTGTTACGTCTAGGAGGTAGCCTCGGGGCATGAAAAACTTGCTATCAGAGCCTCAGGTTCAAGAGTCCTAGGGTGTCTGAAAGCCGCACTAAGTAGAGTCTCATTCATGGGTGTGAAGCATACCACACTGATGAGAGGGAGGCTACGAGGTGTTTTAGGAAAAACTTCACTTCTTCATGTTCACTATCGTGCGATAGAGTTCGACTCTACGTAGACTTCTAATCCATTCCGTATGCATTTCAGATAATGTCTCCACGAAGAAACCCTACAAGGAATGCTAATCCGACCACTCCAGCTCATGAGGTTACATATGCAGAATTTTGTGAAGCCATCTGTATGTTGGCTCAAGCCATGACTACTCAGTTGAATGAGAAAGAGAAACTGAAGAAGAGGAAGAGGAAGAACAAGAAGACCAGAACATGGAAACAATCGTCTTCTCAACATAGGTTATCTCGACCAACCCCATCTCCAGTTAACACACCTGCACTCAATTCTCACTCTTGTCTTGAAAGGGCTCCGAAGACCTTGAGGTACCCTCGTTGTAGTAGATGCGGTAAATTTCATCTAGGTGAGTGTCTTGCTGGCAAAATGAGGTGTTTTGGGTGTGGGAAGTGAGGCCATAGGATCAGGGATTGCCTCTTATCTAAGTGGAGTAAAAGTGGTGTTCAGCTCCAAAGCCAATTCCTTTCATTGCCTAGCCAGCCCGATCAGAGTATTCCTTCACAAGTTGAATCAGGTATGTCACTAGATTTTCTTCCTTTGTGCATCCATAGTCCCTGGACCCCTACTCTTATTTGGTTGTGAGTTGTCTTGACCTAGAACTAAGTGGGGATAGAAGGGTTGAGCCCTAGACTTTTTGGAGAAGGAGAGTATTCAACTATAGAAGGAAGTGGGTATTAGTGTTAGATCCTTGAGTAGTGTATGTTATGTTAGGGTAAAACGATCATAGTTCCCTTGAGAGGTTGGTGGGAGGTCCATAGACTTAGGAGGGTAGCATGAACCTAAGGACGAGATGGTGAAGTGTAGGGTCAATCAGATTTTGGAGGCTCAGGTAGCGATGCTTGTGGGTGTTAGAACAAATTCAAAAGGGGAGGCAAAAGTTTATTTCTATCCTAGCATCCTAAGTATACTTTTGCCATCGCGATACCTTTTGCATGCATTGTGTATCAGCGCCATGGTCCTATTTCAAATTTACAACACCCCATTCGTGTCTTGTATTCCAGAGCCATGTTCTTAATTCAAATTTACATACTTCATGCAGATTCACGTCCATACTCAACTCCCAGAACAAACAGAAATTTCTCCAGACAGTGATTCCAATCTTACTCTATGATTCTACGAATTCCAGCTTTACACCATGATACTTGTCATATATGAAAGCTCATGTCTCACACTATGCTCAGTCTCCATACTCAGTTCTCAAGATGTGCCTTAATGGCTAATGAAATCATGCTACATCATGTATATGCTCATACCAAATTTCTCTAATAATTCATTCTTGTGATTTCCTTACTCTAACCATGCTTTGTCCAGGATGTGAGACACTCATGCCCCTTTCACTTGACTTCTCAAACACCACCTTGAGTGGCTAGATCAAACTAAGTATAAGTCAAGACCGATCAATATTCCTTCATTCGTGATGCTCATGCTCCTACTCTATTCTCTCAGTGATCTTGGCTTGTGTTGTCATAGATGTTAGTATAGGAAGCTAAGTAAGCGTGGAAGAAAAGTTAGGTGAGGATTATTCACATGAAATAGTTAGATGAGGAATTTTGGTGTGTATTTTCTTCAAGTTACAGCTCCTAGATATGCTAGGAAGAGAGGAGAAGTCTTAGATAGTATGAGATACAAACCATAGGGTGATCATAGTGATAGGCTTAAAAGTCATGATGACATACATGTGGGCTTTTGCTTTGTGTTACTAGTGACCCATTGATTAGAGCTCAAGCTTAGTTGATTTTTGTGATAAAGAGAAATATCATTCTTGGGAGGTAACTCTTGATGTAAGAGATTTAGTCAAGATAGGCTTGAACATAGTGAAAGTAGGTAGTTAGACTCAGACCTTAGTATTCAGAGGGGTTAGTGCAGTTGAAAGGTGTTTCTAAGCTTAAGAGTTGTGAACTGTAGTAATTAAGGCAAGAATAGTCTTTTCTTACTCCTAGACCAGGGTGCCCATATGTTAGGTCCAGTAGCTTCAACTTGCAAGAATACTAGATTCCTCATATCAGATCAGTTCAGACTTATCATTAATCATTCCTAAGGTTAGAAGGCCCTACATTCAGCTTGGTCCAAGGTAGTGAGTTCAGTTTAAAGGAGAATGGTTTCCTCGTATAGTTACCCCTCTCAGTTTGACATCCTTTTCAGTTATCATGTTAGCCATTCAGTTTCAAGTACCATCGGTTGTTCTCATGCCCTTAGTATGCTTACATGCCTCATGAATTCAGCTCAGTTTATAATTCAGTCGGAGATCAGTTATCATGTAAATACTTCTATTTTAAAAACTCAGTTGATGGGATTGCAACCCTTTCCCCCTCTACTCTCAACTTAGAAGTCTTCATTAGAGGACGAATGATCCCAAGGGGGAGATATTATAACACCCCAAAAATTCTAAGCCAAATCTGAATCGTTCTTCATGTGTTGTTAGACCCAAACTAGATAAATTTTCTATGTATCTAAGTATTAAGACTTATTATAAATTTTTAAAGGTGTATTAGATATGAATTAGGGTCATAAAGAACCTCTAGCTCAAAGTTGAGTTGAAAGCTTCCTTACCGATTGAGTTTTTAGTGTAAGATTTTTCAAGGGTCAACTTCAAATGATCATAACACCTAGAATATAAAGATTTAGGTGGCCTAGTACTCACCAAATTAAAGGTCTTTGAATCTTATTTCCAATACCATCGACCGTGCCTTAATATGAGTCCAGAGTAAGAAATTATCAGTGTTTTACTAAAGGGTGTCTGTCAGTCAAAATGACAGACAACAACCACGAGAAGGTTCCACGAGTCGTGGAAGTTTCCACGAGTCTTGAAACTAACTCGTGGAAATCAGTTTTTTTACCTGAAAACCACGAGGAGGTTCCACGAGTCATGGAAGTTTCCACGGGTCATGAAACCAAATTGTGGAAACAGTACAGAAGCTTAAAAGTGGCCTGATAACCACGAGGAGGTTCCACGAGTTGTGGAAGTTTCCACGGGTCGTGAAACCAACTCGTGGAAATCAGTCCAGAGGCTAAAAACTTTGCCCAGGAACCACAAACCCTTTCCATGAACCGTGATCCATTCCACGAGTCGTGATTCATGTCTGTAGAAGCCTGTGATGAAAATTTCAGTAGTTTTTCAGACTGTTTTCCTTGAGGTATTTTTGTAATTTTTCACTCTTTTAACTCCTAAGTTAAGTCATTTTGTGCAAATTAGAGGGGTTTTTATTCCCACTTGGACTATGTTCTCTCTCATTCTTTCGATCAACTTCCAAAAGAAGAAAAGGAGTTCCATGCTCTCAAGCTTCAAGTTAGGGTTTCAAGCTCCAAGTCTCAAGCTCCAAGATCAAGCCTCCTAAGTCTCTTCAATTCAAGTGGGTTAGCTTCAAACAAGGTATGTGGGTAATCAACAATGGGTTCCTTTCACCCTTGTGCCCGAAACCCCTAATTCAAATTTTGGTTTCATGATCTTCAAATTAGGGTTCTTATCAAATTCTTATAGGTTTTGCTAAATATGATCTTCTCATGATTTGATTATGAAATTTCTATTAAATTGCATGATTTTACATGGGTTCTTACATGTTACCTCTTATTTCATGAATTGAAGTTTAACCATGGAAATTTCTACATGCATGAAAGTTTATTTAAGCAAATTAGATTTTTGATAACATATTCCTTATGGATTTTCAAGCATGTGCATGCCTAGTTCCTATGTTCTATGAAAATATATGTATTATAAAAATTAAACTAAAGCCATGATGTCACGACCCGATTTCTCGGTCATGATGGCACCTACAACCCCCAGTAGGCGAACCAATTCCCATAGCCCAGGACAGTTAGTAATGGGCTACTATCTAACAAATAAGCGGGAGGGTAGTTTAATAAGCAAAAGTAAGGGAACAAGATGAAGAGAATAGATAATAGGAATATATGTATACATATGCGGAAACTAAACCAAACCACAAAACCTGGTATCATAGTATAGAGCCAAAACTACATACATGGAGTGCAAACGATCCAAAATAATATATACAGATGTCTCTGAATGGTAATAGAGTACATAAAGCAAAAGATAAACTAAAGCTAAGCTCCGATCGCCAAGAGCTCACCCTCAGTCTGAAGTAATCCCCAACAGATCTCCAAGCATGACTTACAGCGATCTAACGGTGATGGCCCACGCTAGGATCTGCACCCAAAGATGCAGGGGGTAGGGTGAGCACCAAATGCGAAGCATAAGGTACCCAGTAGGTATCATAGGCCGACTGGGCACATATAAGATAAAAGCGTAGTAACAGATAGAATAGAAGCAAGTAGTCACAGAAATCAACAAAAGGTACATAGGAACTAGCCCAGAGGGAAATCAACAGAACCACATGTGAGACTAGTAAGCAGAATATACACACCATAGGCACAGGTGAGGGTAAGAAATAACGCACCTGGGGTCCTTGCAATAACAGTGTATACATAATAAGTTTACGAAATGGACGGTATACCGGTAACCTCAAGTATAAGAAGAGGGAAAGAGTAATGATAAGCATGCTCAGAGACATGAATCAAACTCAACTAATCATATCAATCTCAAATCCAGAAACTAACAGTCTAGCAGTAACAGATTTCATACTTAATCGTAACAGGGAACACTTCTGTAAGTAAATAGCAAGAGTCTACCTACAGTCCCCCGGCCGCCCATACAACCGAGGAATACAAACAAGTAAAAACAAACCCTCCGGCATCCCATACTACCAGAGCGTACAATCAACAAACAACAAACAAGGGTGGAGCCTCAAACAATGAATGATATGATGCATGAAGATTTCAAGTGAAATGGTATCTCTGTATGTACCTCCTCCGGTGCCGATACGGCCCAGCAGGTAGGTTCCATGGAAGGACACTGCCCGTATACCTCTACTCCACCGTATACCCTTCCTCCGGCACACGCAGCTCGCAGCCCCAGGCCCGGATGGCAAGGTCCATGGAGGTCCCTGACCCCATACTAAAACTCAGTATCAAAATATGTCATCCGGAAGCAAGTCCGATTTCAAGATAGAGACCCAGTCTCTAATATGCATGCCCAGACCCTGTCCAGGACTAAAGTAGTAGGAAAATATCTGAAAAACCCCTCTAAGGGTGCCCGGGCATAACCGGGGCTAAATAGTAGAAAGTCATCTCAGGTGCTCGGTCCGACCGAGGCTAAAATCATTTCAAGTAGCAAAAAAACTCAACTAGCACCTCGGCGCTGCCGAGTCTAGCGTTAATCGTAAAACTGGTGATTTAAATCATAATTTTTCTTTCTTTACCCAAGAATATTCACAAGTTAAATCAAACCATTTCCAATTTATTTCCATAAAAAAGGGCCCCCAGGGCCATGCAAGGGTTAGAAAATAGTGTCAGTAAGCCTGAAGCCTAAACCGTAGTAAAACATGGATAAAACCTCTTTATATGCATGGAAATGGTATGATCACACACAATAGCTGCCCAACAGATCACAATAGACCTATCGACCCTGCACAGGCCCACAGCTACTCAGCAAGCATAACCAGCCTAGAAGGATAATTCTATGCCCGGGACTCGCGGACATTCCCAAAATCCCACCTTCTATGTTCCAGAGTCAACAAGGTCTCACAGGACCACAAGGGTAAATAAAATATATCGGCAAGTACTACAAGCAACGGAGGAACAAAAGTAGGCGGACATGAATAAATCGGTCGTGGTCTGTGGTACCAACCTAATAATCCAACCCAAGGATGCCAGCTAGTACAATTTTATCCGATATATGCTAAGTCTAGGGAGTTTAAACCATAACCTACCTGTCGTCCGATGACAAGCTACTAGGACAACGATGTCCAAGCCTGAACTACTCCGAGAAGCTCCAAAATGAAATCAAACTCAAATTTTGGTTTGAATAACTTGACATAGATGATCGATTTTCCTTTCGATGATCAAATAGTAATCGTCAAAAAGAATATTTTTCCCCACCAAACATTATCGTGCATTAAACGAGTTGTATATAACAACTGATATGCATGCTTACCCTTGTTAACAAGATTGAGAATAATCACTAAAAAGAAAACGTGTTGCTCCCAGCAACATCCTTATTTATATATACGTGTTTGAAAAGTGAATCCTTAAACAGAGAGAATGACAAATACTATATATATATATATATATATCCAATAAATGCCATGCTTGGCCACTAATCACCCTAAGCCTTGCTGGGCACTCCCTCCACTTCCACGTGGAGGGTAGGGGATATATCCAAAATATTTTATCCCGCTACATATATATTCGGGTATTACATAAATTCATGGTAAAATAAATATAACTTTTTAAATATACCATAACTAATAGAAAATCATTTCCAATAAAACTTACTATATTATAATAATAATTTTCAACATAACTAAATTTACTATCTCCGTTAAAATATTACAATGTATACAAACCTTATAAAATAAGTACATACACAATTATATCATAATAAAAGTATTTTTCATAGACCTTTAAAATACTTTAAAAGAGGTAATAAAAATATAACTTTAAAATAAAATATTTTCAAATATACGCGCGATGCTAATAAAATTCTTAAATTTAGGTTCGCAATTCACCATTGCACGATTTTAATACTCAAGAACTCTCTTCGAACCCTCCCTTTTGTTTTCTCACTGTTTCAGAACTGAAATGGCATTTTAAAACGTGAAGTTGAGGCTTAAAATCGATTTTGACCCGACCCGGTTCACGACCCGATTTCTGCCAGATAGTCCGCGGTAAAGCAGTCATAACTTTTTACTCCCAGATCAGTTGGACGTGAGGTTTTGTGCGTTGGAAACTAGACTCGTAGACCTTCAATTTGGTATTTCGGGGGACTTCTAACTCTTTATATATTGACAGAAAAGCTCTGAGACATTTTACCCAAAGTTCAGAAAATTTATTAAAGAAACTTACGATAACTTTTGCCGACTTGCTTGACTTCAAAACTTATCATACGACCAAACAAATGGATCCGGTCCCGAAATACCGGTCCCGACAAGCCTTAAATGACTTGGGGCCGCTATAAACAAGCTCTAACGGTACAAGGAAAACGTATACGTGGAAATAACTGGAAGGGTCATCACATCATCCACTACTAAAAAGGACTTTTGTCCTCGAAAGTCAAGGTCAACGGGGTACCTGAAGGCTCAAACAGCTTCGGATACTGAGCCCACATATCTCTCTCGGTCTCTCAGGTAGCCTCCTCGACTGGACGGTGCCTCTACAAAACCTTAACAACCGGGATCTCTCAAGACCTCAATCTCCTGACATCTCTGGCCAAAATAGCCGTCGGCTCCTCAACAAAGGCTAAACCCTCACCCAACTGAACTGAATCCCACTGCAACACATGAGACTCATCTGGGACATACCGACGCAACATTGAAACATGAAATACAGGATGTATAGCTGAACACATCGGAGGCAAGGCTAGCTGATAGGCAACGCTACCAACCCTCTGAAGAGTCTCAAACGGCCCAATGTACCTGGGGCTAAGCTTGCCCCGCCTACCAAATCTCATCACGCCCTTCATGGGAGATACACGGAGAAATACCAAGTCACCGACACTAAACTCCAAGGAAGGAAGCCTACGATCAACATAACTCTTCTTCCTGCTTTGAGCTGCCCGAAGTCTGTCCTGAATCGCTCGAACCTGATCTAAGGAATCTCAAAGCAAATCTGTGCTCTGTGGCCTAGAACTAAAACCATCAAACCAACCTACCGGTGATCTGCAACGCCTGCCATACAAAGCCTCAAAAGGTGCCATGCCGATACTCGAATGGAAGTTGTTATTATAAGCAAACTCTGCCAAGGGAACAAACTGATCCCAAGAACCTCCAAAGTCAAGAACACAGGCCCGAAGCATGTCCTCAAGAATCTGAATGGTCCTCTCGGACTGGCCATTTGTCTGAGGTTGGAAGGCGGTACTAAGATGAACCTCTGTACCCAAATCTCGCTGAATAGCCCTCCAGAACTGAGATGTGAACTGAGTGCCACAGTCTGAAATAATAGAAGCTGGGACCCCATGCAACCGAACAATCTTACGAAGGTAGATCTGAGCTAACCTCTCCACGCCATAAGATATCTGAACCGGCAAGAAATGTGCTGACTTAGTCAGCCTATCCAGAATCACCCATATAGAATCAAAGCCATGAGAGGTATGAGGCAAACCAACAACAAAGTCCATAGTAATCCCTTCCCACTTCCACTCAGGAATGGGAAGTCGCTGCATCAAACCACCAGGTCTCATGTGCTCGAACTTAACCTACTGACAGTTCAAGCACCGAGATACGAAATCCGCTATATCCCGCTTCATACCACTCCACCAGTAAAGCTGCCTCAAGTCTCTATACATCTTTGCTGTGCCAGGGTGAATGGAGTAGCTAGTACAATGTGCCTCATGAAGTATCAACTGAATCAAATCACTAATCCTTGGAACACAAAAGCGACTATCAAACCTCATAACCCCATCTAAATCTAGGGTAGCCTGGCAGATCTCACCCTGAACAACCCGATCACGAAGGTCACACAACTGCTGATCCTCAAACTGACGGCTCTGAATCTAATCAATCAAAGTAGAACGAACCTCAATACTGGCGAGAACTCTGCTAGGATCTGACAAGTCAAGCCTAACCAAACAGTTAGCAAAGGACTAGATGTCGAAGGCCAATGGTCGCTCTAAAACTGAAAGAGAAGCTAGGCTACCCATACTCACTGCCTTCCGGCTCAAGGCATCCGCTACCACGTTTGCCCTGCCCGGATGATACAGAATAGTGAAGTCATAGTCCTTCAGTAACTCGACCCATCTCCTCTGTCTTGAGTTCAACTCTTGCTGACTCGTGATATACTGAAGACTACAGTGATCAATGAAGATCTCACAGTGAACTCCATATAGGTAATGCCTCCAGATCTTGAGCGCGAAAACTACCGCTGCCAACTCTAAGTCATGAGTGGGGTAGTTGCGCTTGTGAACCTTCAGTTGCCTCGACGCATATGCTATTACTCGACCTTGCTGCATCAACACATAACCAAGACCAACCCCAGAAGCATCACAATACACGGAGAAGCTCTGACCCTCAACCGGCAAAGTCAAAACTGGAGCTGAACTCAATAAGGCCTTAAGCCTCTGGAAGCTATCCTCACACTGATCCGACCACTGAAATGGGACATCCTTCCTAGTCAGCATAGTCAAGGGTGCTGCTATGGAGGAAAATCCCTTAACGAACCGTCTGTAGTAACCTGCTAACCCAATAAAGCTGCGGACCTCAGTAGCAGTAGTAAGTCTAGGCCAATCACAAACCGCAGAAATCTTTCCCGGGTCAACCCTAATCCCATCCTTAGACACCACGTGCCCTAGGAATGCAACTGACTCAAGCCAAAACTCGCACTTTGAGAACTTGGCATAAAGCCGATGATCTCTCAAAGTCTGGAGTATAACCCTCAAGTGCTGCTCATGCTCATCTCTACTACGCGAGTATACCAAGATGTCGTCTATAAAAACTATCACAAATGAGTCCAAATACGGGCCAAGAACCCTGTGCATCAGGTTCATAAAGGCTGCGGGGGCATTAGTCAACCCAAAAGACATCACTAGGAACTCATAATGGCCATAACGTGTCCTGAACGCTGTCTTAGGGATGTCCTCCGCCCTAAATCCGTTTAAATGTGTGTAGCCGACCTCAAACTCAATCTTTGAAGAACACGATCGAACCCTAAGCTGGTCAAACAAATCATCAATCCTCGGCATCGGATACCTATTCTTCACTGTCACCCTATTCAGCTGCCGATAATCAATACACATGCGCATCGACCCATCCTTCTTCTTCACTAAGAGAACAGGAGCACCCCAAGTGACACACTAGGCCTAATAAAGCCCTTAGCTAACAGATCCTGGAGCTGCTCCTTAAGCTCCCTCAACTCAGCAGGAGCCATACGGTAAGGAGAAATAGAAATGGGCCTAGTGCCCGACTCTAGCTCAATAGCGAAATCAATATCTCTCTCAGGTGGAAGGCCTGGCAGGTCGGTAGGAAACACATCGAGGAAGTCTCTAACCATAGGAACAGACTCAGGAGAAGTAGGGTCAGCACTAACATCTCGGACATATGCTAGATAAGCTAAACACCCACGGGAGATCAACTTCCTAGCTCGAAGACAAAAGATGATCCCAGATGGTGCATGGCTAACAGAACCCTGCCACACAACCGGGGATACACCGGGCACAACTATGGTAATGGTCTTGGCATAACAATCCAAGAGCACACGGTGAGAGGATAACCAGTCCATGCCCAGTATCACATCAAAATCTAGCATATCAAGGATCATCAAATCACCCCAAGTCTCTGAATCACCAACAAATAACATACAGGATCTCACAATCCGATCCACTACTAAAGAATCTCCTATTGGGGTCGAAACAGAAACAGGAACAGATAATGGCTCACTAGCCAACCCCAAACAAGTTACAAAGTAGGCAGATACATATGAACAAGTGGATCCAGGATCAAATAAAGCCATAGCCGACTGATGGCACACAGAAATCGTACCTGTAATCACAGCATCTGAGGCCTCTGCCTCTGGTCTCCTAGGGACCGCGTAAAAATGACGACGACCTCCACCTGCCCGACCGCCATCCCTACCACCTGCTCTGCCGCGCGGAGCACCACCTCTACCCTGACGACCACCCCCTCTAGCCGGGGGCTGAACTGCTCGTAAAGGCTCGGCCAACTGAACTGTACCCTGCTGAGGGCAATCTCTAGCAAAATGACCAATCACACCACAAGTAAAACAAGCCCCTGACGGCCTACTCAGTCGAGAAGAACCAGCAGATCCCGTATGACCACCACGGCCTGATGCCCCAGAAACTGTACCCCTCAAAGACTGGCCGCTATAGCCCTGATGGCTGCCCTGACCCTGCTCGAACTGGGTACTACCAAAAGTCTGAAGGGAAGCCTGAACAGTTCGGCTGGACTGACTCTGGTGCTGCTGTGGGTGATAAGCCCGGCTCCACTGTCCAGAACCTCTACCACCATACCTGGAACCACTGTAGACACCATGATGTCAAGGCATCTTATCTCTGGACCCCTGATCATGTCGCTGTAAGTCGTCCACACTGCAGGCATAGTCTATGATAGCCTGAAATGACCGACCACCAGCAATCAATATCTCAGCTGGCTGCCTGATCTCTGGCCTCAAACCCCATACAAATCTGCGAATCCTATCTTCCTCGGTAGGAATGATCATAGCTCCGAACGGTGCTAGCTGATGAAAACGGGTCTCATACTCTGAGACAGTCATAGTCCCTGCATAAGGTGAGTAAAATGTTCCCTGCGACGCTCACGATCACTCTGAGGTAGGAACTTGGCCATAAAGGCCTCATAAAACTCAGACCAGGTCAAAGGAGGTGATGATAGTGGTCTACAAGCAACATGAGTCCTCCACTATAACTTCGCTGGGCCCTCTAACTGATAGGTAGTATAACCAACCCCGTGAGTCTCCAACAAACCCAAATGATGCAACATCTCCTCACATGTAGTAATAAAGTCATGTGGATCCTCTCCAGAAGTACCAGCAAACCTCGGAGGTGCTAACCTCAAAAACCTACCCAACGCCTTCTGCTCTGACTCTGTCATAGCTGGGCAAGGAGCAAGAGGCTGTGCAACAGATGGAACCAGAATGACCTCCGCATGGGGAGCCATAGTAGCAGACTGCGCTCCTGAGCTCTGTACACCCAGGGATGCCCCCTGAGCGGATGTCTGTGCTACCTCAGAAGGCCGCTCTCCAATCACACCCAAAAGCTGTAATAGTAATCCCCGAATATCTGGAGACTGAGCTGCGGCTGGAGCTGGCACAGAAGTGGGCACTGGAGCTGGTACTGGAGCTGGTGCTGGAGCTGGTGGTACCTGGGATGCCCCCTGATCCACATGCTGCTCGGGCTCTATCTCCACTCTAGCAGCTCTAGCAGGTGCCACTGCTCGAGGGCGTCCTCGACCCTTAGCTGGAGTGGGAGGCTCATCTCTGCGTGATGCCGATGATCTCGTACGAACCATCTGCGAAAGGATGAAGTAGAACAAATGAGATTTCCAGAAACTTCAAGGGTTCTACACACGACACAGAAGCAATGAAAGAGTCAAATTTCCTAAAATGCCACTGTAGCCTCCCAAAGATTGAGTATGGACGTCTCCACCCCGATCCGCAGGACTCTACTAGACATTGGCTCCTATACCGATGACATCGGTGAACCTAAAGCTCTGATACCAAGTTGTCACGACCCGATTTCTTGGTCATGATGGCACCTACAACCCCCCAGTAGGCGAACCAATTCTCGTAGCCCAGGACAGTTAGTAATGGGCTACTATCTAACAAATAAGCGGGAGGGTAGTTTAATAAGCAAAAGTAAGGGAACAAGATGAAGAGAATAGATAATAGGAATATATATATATACATATGCGGAAACTAAACCAAACCCCAAGACCTGGTATCATAGTATAGAGCCAAAACTACATACATGGAGTGCAAACGATCCA
>QJPP01004199.1:0-131279 GCA_003996215.1 Jaltomata sinuosa
AGATACGTAGGCAACCCTCATAAGGGTTCGGTCTCATTTTTCAAAAAAAAAAAAAAAAAAAAAAAAACATCAAAGTTTTGACTTGGTTGGTACCAACATAGTTAGAAGTGTGCATGAGAAAGAAACAAATGGTATGATGGAGAGGACCAATTTCGTGGTAAACCATAGATCCTTTTGGTACCTCTTAATCGCACCTTAGTGACACTCGAAAAATTCTCTTGCATACATATAAGAAAAAGAACAAAACCAACCTCATCGTTTCGTGTGCATTGTGTGGCGAGCATTAGATTAATTCATTGCATTGCATTGATGATCTAGAACTTGGCCTAAATGTTTGTTGAGGCGAAATCCTGAGTTACACTTGATTTGGGAAAGGATCGTAGGCCTTCTTTGACCCGATTGAGCCTTTCATAACCTACCAAATGACATTATCCCTAGCATTCCCCCTTTGAGCCTAAAGCCTTTTCTTTGAACAACCACATCTCAGCCTATACCTTTCTGAGTGCTTACATGCACTACCCTCTTTTGGCCCGACCTCCCTGAACGCATCAAACTGTGCAAATTGCGGACAAAGATTCAAGATCAAAGATGCCAAAGGCAGAAGATGCAAAGTCCCAGAGGAATAAAGATGAAAATACGACTTCAAAGAAGGAGTAAAATTCCCCACAAATCAAAACATGGAGAAATCCCCCCCAAAAAATATATAATGAAAAACACTCCAACAAATGTGGAGAAATTTCAAAAAAAAAATCAAAAAAAAAACAAAAAAAACAAAACAAAAAGAGAAAAGAACTCCAAAAGGGGAAAAAGGACTCCAACAACGAAAAGAAGTCGATACAAATTCAAAGAAAGGGACTACGAGACAAAGAAGATCAAGCGTCCAAATGCAACAAATGTCAAAGCACAAATATAGTGCATGCTCAAGGGAGGATTAGTCACTTTTATCCCAAATAATATCCTACCCATCCCCAAGCCTACATTACAAGCTGATAAAAGCCCTACATGATCCTATTTCAAGTGTTCTCACATTAGTGGATACTTACATGAAGGCCAAGACTATGGTATCACAATTGCATGCATTGAACATCCTTCTGAGTGTGAGTGCACTTCTCAAAATGTCCTAAAAATCAAATACTCAAATGTGTGAAGAATAGGACTTTCTTTTGGTGAGGCACGTGAAACATGAGGAAAGGTATAGTTCAAAATCTTTGTTTGAATCAAGGGGAACAAATCTTGTCGATACTTAGGTACGTCTGAGGTACCATTTGAAACTATTGGAATTACCCGAAGTTGATCTCGGTTTAGCTGGGAAAGATGGTGGAATTCTTGTGCATAGGACTAATTGTTGGTACCAACTGAAAGTCAAGACATGATTTTCTTTTCAACATTCTTACAAAAAAAAAAAAAAGTTTTCTTCCTTCACAGGCGCCCACCTTCTAATGCGGGTATTTACATTCAAGTCCATTTTACAGGCGCCCACCTTCTAATGCGGGTATTTACATTCAAGTCCATTTTACAGGCGCCCACCTTCTAATGCGGGTATTTACATTCAAGTCCATTTTACAGGCGCCCACCTTCTAATGCGGGTATTTACATTCAAGTACATTTTACAGGCGCCCACCTTCTAATGCGGGTATTTACATTCAGTACATTTTATAGGCGCCCACCTTCTAATGCGGGTATTCATTCAAAGCTTCGGCACACAAACCGGAGCATGCATGCATTGAGATCTTGGTACACAACCCAAGACTCCATTTCATTCAAAGCTCCGGCACACAAACCGGAGCATGCATTGAGATCTTGGTACATAACCCAAGACTCTATTTCATTAACGCTTCGGCACACAAACCGGAGCATGCATTGAGATCTTGGTACACAACCCAAGACTCCATTTCATTCAAAGCTCCGGCACACAAACCGGAGCATACATTGAGATCTTGGTACACAACCCAAGACTCCATTTCATTAAGCTCCGGCACACAAACCGGAGCATGCATTGAGATCTTGGTACACAACCCAAGACTCCATTTCATTAAGCTCCGGCACACAAACCGGAGCATGCATTGAGATCTTGGTACACAACTCAAGACTCCATTTCATTAAGCTCCGGCACACAAACCGGAGCATGCATTGAGATCTTGGTACACAACCCAAGACTCCATTTCATTAAAGCTTCGGCACACAAACCGGAGCATGCATTGAGATCTTGGTACACAACCCAAGACTCCATTTCATTAAGCTCCGGCACACAAACCGGAGCATGCATTGAGATCTTGGTACACAACCCAAGACTCCATTTCATTAAAGCTTCGGCACACAAACCGGAGTATGCATTGAGATCTTGGTACACAACCCAAGACTCCATTTCATTAACGCTTCGGCACACAAACCGGAGTATGCATTGAGATCTTGGTACACAACCCAAGACTCCATTTCATTAACGCTTTGGCACACAAACCGGAGCATGCGTTGAGATCTTGGTACACAACCCAAGACTCCATTTCATTAACGCTTCGGCACACAAACCGGAGTATGCATTGAGATCTTGGTACACAACCCAAGACTCCATTTCATTAATGCTTCGGCACACAAACCGGAGTATGCATTGAGATCTTGGTACACAACCCAAGACTCCATTTCATTAACGCTCCGGCACACAAACCGGAGTATGCATTGAGATCTTGGTACACAACCCAAGACTCCATTTTATTAACGCTCCGGCACACAAACCGGAGCATGCATTGAGATCTTGGTACACAACCCAAGACTCCATTTCATTCAAAGCTCCGGCACACAAACCGGAGCATGCATTGAGATCTTGGTACACAACCCAAGACTTCATTTCATTCAAAGCTCCGGCACACAAACCGGAGCATGCATTGAGATCTTGGTACACAACCCAAGACTCCATTTCATTTAAAACGGCACACAAACCGGAGCATGCATCATAATCATTCTTTTTTCCAGCAAGTACACAATCTTGCATCCCCAGCGTCTCACAGCTCGACATTGGGGCAATTTTGAAAGAGACATTGGGAATATGTAAATGCTTCTGTTCCCAAATAGTCTTTTCCTTTAATTATTTTTTCCAGGGTCGTCCACCCCGAACAATAGGACAAGAGGTAATTTGCCTCAACTTTTGAACTACACCTGGCCTGATCTTCGTGTAATTCGAGGTATGTAGGCAACTCTAAATCAGAGTTCGGCCATATTTTCATCATAATTCTTTGTCGAGCAAAATTGGCTTCATGTCAACGTTTTCGCCCAAAGATTCTTACATCATCTTTAGTCGAAAAGGGGCAAACTGTTGACACCCAATTTTGGCTCTCCGTGCTTAAAATTAACGTCTTCAGGTTTCCTGATCGTTAAAACAGCACAAAATACATCTTTTACACATTTTTCATGATATATAATAATTTATTGATAATCATCCTTATTTTAGGAATTTTATCAATTTATTGATATATTTTATTTTCTCACAATTTATTGATAATTATCCTTTATTTGGTAAATATTAGGATTTTATCAATTTATTGTCATTATACAATTTTGACAATCGCAATATTTTTTATAGTCATCCGCACACGTACACAATACAAATACTACAATTTCAATTATTTAAAACACATCACATTTTATTTTATGTCTTTTTATCACATTCCAATGCACGCATTTTTGTACATTATTTATATGCTCTAATACATTCCGCAAGCACAAGAAGTCGGAGAAATTAATTCTAATACACAGAGCAACAAATCAATCAAGTCAAGGTCTTGTCACCTTTATTAAAGTGACATTTGACATGACCAAATACGGCTTTTATCTTTTGGTTAATACATTTTTATTTAATGGTTAATAGGGTGAAGAACCCACTAGTTAATAACTAAGGGATAAGAGGGTTTGGGTTTATTATTTTTTGGACAAAGGAGGGGTTTGTTTTATATTATAAAAGGAGAACAAAAATATACACACACAATACTACACTACACACACACATCTTCTACAGATTACACACACACCCACACTTTTGTTCATCTTCCTCATCTCTCTCTCGTTGCTCTCTCCCCAACCCCCTTTCGTTGCTGGCTCGCCGGAGGTGATGACCGGAGAGCTTCTGAGCAGCCACCGCCACCAACGCCTGCTCCCTCTCTCCCCGCTCTCCCCTTTCCGTCGCTGACTCGCCGGAGGTGATGACCGGCGAGCACGGCCAGCACCCCTCCTTTCTCTCCCTTTCCCCTCGGTCTTGCCGCTATCACGCCGGAAAATACGGCGTTGAGGTCTGCAGATCTGGCCGGATCTTTTTGTTTCCGGCGTTGCTCCGGTGAGGCCGTTGAAGCAACGCCGGAAACCATGTTTGTCGCTTCCAAATCTGGCCGGAAAACCACATGCTCCGGCGGACTGTTTTGGGTTTTAGTTTGGCAAATTAATTGCTTATTGCTTGATATTCTTTTCTTGTTATTACTGATATGCTTGTTGGTTCTCTGGCTCTATCATCGTGAGATATTTTCTAGTGACGGAAAGACATTCCCCGGCAAAATACCATTCTTTCCGGCGATCGTTTACATATTTCGGGCATTGCTTTTAATTTGTTTTCGCTACTTGTGTTGATATTTGTTTGCTGCTGGTTTTGTTGCTATTGTTGGACTGTTTTGCTGATTTTTATGTCATATTTTCACCCGGAAAATTTACTCCGGAGTTGGGTTTTTGCTCGGTACTGTTTAGCCAATTCCGGGGCTGTTTGGACGATTCTGTCCTTGCTCTTTACTATTTTCGATATTACACTGATATCAAACAAATACTACACTACATTGGCCAATGAAAAAACTCCCGTCGATTTTTGAGGCCTCCACAATATAAAAGACGGATACATATATACATGCGTAGCAAGGAAAAAATAAATATTGGGCGATGACGAAATTGTAATATTACAAAGACAAAATAAAAAGTTTTATGATCCGTATCTTGGCGAGGTGATCTCGGATGGCCAACCGATGTTTCGCAGCCATGGCGTATCTAAAACTTAATACAACTACATATCTGAGCCCATACTACAATAAAATTCTATTTTCTTATATTTACATACATATATGTATTTCTTGACTTATTTTGGTAAATATTTATTTGTTATTAATATTTTTACTAAGTGTTTATACAGGTACGTGAGGATGCTTCCCGAAGACGATAATTAAAAGGAGTTTGAAGATCTCCCCAAAATTCATTGCTTTATTTATATCCTTGTAACTCTTGTAATTGTACAAAAACTAAAATATAGTGAAAACTTTACTTTTGGGGTGTCGGGTGGGAGTGTCCATTTATTTACTTATCTATTTTACGCGCTTAGGCAAAACTTTAAGTCGTAAATACTTTCATAAATAAATTAATTTAACTTAGATACTTAAGTTAATTAATTCATATTTTTTTACGTTACGCAAACATTAGGACGTCTTTTCTTTTCTTTTCCTTCTAATTAGTTTACCTAAACTTTACAAATAATCCTTTACACATTCTTTTGCTAAAAACACTTTTAAATTAATATTCCTTTCTCATTCTTAAACTCATTTTTTCTTGCAAAAGTGAAACAATATTTACATAATGAAAAACGCAAGTCACTCGATGTAATTATTGTACAATCTTTTCAATGCATTTCTTTTTACATTCTTTGCTCAATGTATTTAACATACATTACTTATACATTTTCTTCATATATATTTCGTAATAGTATCTACTTGTATTTACATATTTACATACTTTTCAATATACATTCTTTTACGCTCTTTTGTATACTTTCTTACATATAAATTTTCATACATATAAAATTTCTCATACATATAAAAATACATTTTTCATACTCTTATGTACATATTTTAAAATTATTGTTTGCACTTGTATATACATATTTATTACTGTTCATAGTTATACTTTTTTTTACCTCCCCTCTCTTTAAAAAATTAAGTTTAGTCGGGTACCACATTTGTGAATTTCGAAGGATGCCTAACACCTTCCCTTCGGAATAACTTGAACCCTTACCTAGAATCTCAAATGGTTTTTTCGCAGATTAAAATGCGAGTCATACATGTCAATAATAAAAAATAGGTTTCCTTATTTTCCTTAAAAATTGGGTGGCGACTCTGTACATAATTAAAATCTTTTAGAGTCCATAAGTTGTGCTTTATCTAACCTTGGTAAAAATAGGGCATGACACTTACATCTTGGATTTAAAGTAGATAATAATTTAAAATAAATTCTATAAGATAAACTTATAAGTTCTGAACCAGGCACGTAATTATAACCATGCGTTTTAACATTTAATGTTAAAGCCTCAAGAATATTAACATCAGAAAGAGATAATTGCAGATTGGGTTGCGTATTGAAATATATTGGACCATAAACTACAGTAGATTCGATTGAACCCATTAAAGATTGTCTAAAATTTAAATTTCTAGCATCTCTTAAAGCTGCTAAAAACGTTTCAGGTAACCCTTTAAGGGTCAAAGGCTTAAAATCAATTTGAACCATACCGATATGTAGGTAATTATACTGATTTTTATATAAATCGATATTACGTTTGTTTAACAAACAAATAGTCTGTTCAGATGAATTTAAAGCTAAAGATTGCTCAGTAGTCTTTATCAGCTGTTTAGAAGACAGTTTATCAAACCAACCATAATCATAAATAGTTTTAATCGGGACTTTAGGAATAGTCCATTTGTTTAACAAATCAAGGTTTTGAGGTATATCAACCTCTTCAAGTCTAGTACTTTTAGTACAAGTTTCTCCCGGATCCATATAACAAAGATCATATCTATGTCAAATACTTCACCTCTATTTTAGAAATATCTCTCTCATTGTAAATGATTATTTCTATGTCAACCATAATGATTATTGCTGGTTTTACTGATCAACTTCGAGGCTGGTGGGATAACTATTTGAGTATTGATGAGAAAGCTTCAATCATAAATGTTGTGGCTACTGATAATGGTGTTGATAACTTAGGCATGACTCTAATAAAAGAAGATGTTGTTTATACCCTTGTTCTCACCATATTAGAACATTTTAATGGTAAATTTACCAATCAGTATGAAACTGTTAGTACCCTCTTTAATGGTCTAAGATGTCAGACCTTATCTAATTTTAGGTGGTATAAAGATACCTTTATGAGCCGGGTGATGGAATTACCCGAAAATAAGTTTGAACATTGGAAAGCTAAATTCATAGATGGCCTTCCCTCCTTATTCGCTGAAAGAGTTAGAAAAACTCTGAGAGGCAGTCATGGTGAAATTCCTTATAAGGATTATACTTATGGTAAGCTTATAGGAGCTTGCACGCAAGAGGGATTAAACTTGTGTAATGAATTACTTTTGTCCAGACAGCTTAAGATGTATAAGCTTAAAGAAAGATCTCAGCTAGGAGACTTTTATACCCAATTCGATTTACCCGAACCTTCTGCTAATAGCAAGAGCAAGTATTATAAGTCTTCTAGAACCAAAGGATCCCACAAAAAAAGAGATCTAGACGTAGGACTAAGGAAGAACATGAAGCTAGAAAAAACTTTCGTAAGTCTACTAGATTTACCAAAGATCAATCTGGAAGGGATCTATCTAAAATCAAGTGTTATACATGTGGAAAACTGGGCCACATAGCACCAAATTGTAAGTTGAATAAGTTGAAAACTTTAGAACTAGATAGTGAGGCTTATGATAAAGTTTATGGTTTGTTATACACCTCAGGTTCTGAAGATGATTATTACTCTCATTCTGATTCTGATATTGAACTGCTTGATTTATCTGATAGTGATAAAAATACTGGTAATCCTTGCGCCACCTACCAAGGTAATAATTGCAATTTTAATGATGATGAAATTTATAAACTGCAATCGCAATTTCAGGATTTCAATATTAACACGATCACCTCTGATAATGTGATTGAGCTTTTGAAAGAAGTTACTGATAATAACTTCGCGAAAAGATTATCAATCTAGCTACTGCAAATGAGGCTAGTTCAAGTTCTTCAAAACCTTTTGAGAATAAGAAGAATGATTTTGAATACTCTGCACCATATTCTTTAAAAGAGGTTGATAACCGTCTTATGATGAAAAATACTTTTACCGAAAGAGATTCTTCTTTTGATGATTTAAAAGATGAAATTGAGAATTTAAAAAGGGAGATTAAATCCCTTAAACAGAATCAGTTGATTTGTGATCATAGAATTACTTAGATAGAGATAAATAATTTTGTGTCTACCGATGATAATCATATGTCTTCTAATGACAAAGGTATTTCTGAAAAAAGGGAAGACTCTGTTAATCTTGACCCTAAAAATGATATGTTTTTAGGAATGATGCAAATTATTACTGCCCATAAATGGTATGTTAAATGTACTATTTTGATTGATAATAGTTTTTCCATCACTAACATTGCCATGATTGATAGCGGTGCTGATGTTAGCTGCATTCAGGAAGGCTTAGTGCCTGTTATGCATCATATTTCCCCTGTTGAACTAATTTGACATAGATATGATCTTTGTTATATGGATCCATATAACAAAGATCATATCTTTTAACCAACTGTTCTAGGCTCTGATACCAGATTACAGGATCGGGTGTCGGCGGTAATTCGCACGATCAGATCTAGCAACTCAGCATCCTTAAGCTAGCGGTAGTCCGCACTGTATAAGAACTGAAATATAAAGGAATTTTGTTATGGTTTCTCGACTTGGTTCTGAGATTGAGGTACAGTCGGATCTAGCACTACTCTTATTGGCTTTGCCTTAATGGTTACGTTTGGTCAGCCGTGGACCTAAGCCCGATGTTAAGGAGAAAAAAGGCGTCATTTCCCGATTAGAACCACCAGACACATGGGCTCAATAAGAAGTATGTATTAGATCCTGGACAGACCCTTTGCTCAGGTAAAGTTTTACCATGCAGTCTGTGAAACTATAAATGAGTTTGATTGATGAGAAGATTTCTCAAAAAGATGGATCATTCGTTAATCTAAAGGATATTCCTGAAAACAGTCCATTATACGGACATTTGAAGGCTTATTTGGCCACTCAAAAGCAAGGAGATACCTTTGCTTCTATTGCTAAAGAGGATATTGATGATATCAAATTCTTCTAAAAGGTACCAAAGAGAGAAATTATATTTCTCTTAGAAAGTTCTGATATTCAGACGAACAATGAACCTTGGAAGATACTCCAAAGGTATTTAATAGATGGTTTATACTACCCGGGTGAGTCATACAAAACCCGAAACTATTATGAATCTATTTTGATAAATACGGAAAGTGCAGAGCTTCAGCATTTCTCAAGATATCATACTAATGAGAAAGTTTATAACTTCTCAAAAATTATTATTAAACGGATTATATCCGTCAAAGAATGGGGTATATCTACCATGAGAGAAAGACAGATAAGCCTTAACCAGTCCAGCATGAATTTCACTTATTGAGACTATATTCATGCATTTGATAAAGTACTTTATTATAATAATGATAAACAAAAGCATGCTTGATTTATAAAAGTATGTGCGTGTTGACACCCAATTTTGACCTCTCTAAACCTTTCTTGGGCTGTTATTTTACTAGTTATTCTTATTTTTAAAGCCTAATTTTTCTCGCATATTGCTTTTATTTACTAAATAAATCATGTATTTTATCGTCGTCTTGACAGTTTTTAAATTCATATGCAATTTACAAATATATAATTTAATTCTTAATTATTACTATTTTATCATAAATTTTGTATAATATTACATGTCATCAATTTTTACGTACAAAATGTATACGAAATTTATTTATAATTTTAAATAATATATTTTGTTTGTTAATTATTTGTTAATTATCGTTAGTTATTATTTTATTTATTAAATTACATATGCAGTATGTTATTAATTAAATAGCAGCCTAATTCTAATTTTTCCTCCCAATTTATTTAAATTGTAGCCCTTATCTATCCAATTCATTTCAATTATAGCCTAAAATTGAGTCAATATGGCCTAATTTTAATTTCAAATCTGACCTAGGATGAGCTCAAATCTTAGCCATTGATCTAATACGATCAACGGCCAAGATTAAAGCTCACCTTTTCTTACCATTTAATCACACCACCCCCAAACCCTAACCCCATTTCTCCTCAACCGCCCCTCAATCTCTCTCTCTCTCCTCTCATCATCTCCTCCAACCACATCACCGCCTCCGCCCGCCACCACCAAACGACGCCGGCACCAGTCCTCCACCCTCTCTCCCTCTCTAAACTCATCCGACCAAAAGAAACCCTCAACCCGCCGGCCACCCTCGCTACCGAGCCAGCAAGCACCGCTGCTCCACCAGCGCCAACCGCCGCCCAAGCTCTTTCCTCTTCTCCACCTCTCCGTCCAGCGAAACCCCACCAAACAGCCATCCAAACTTTGCCCGGCACCACCAAAGGCCAGCGGAACCACCAGACAAACCCCACCAGCAGCGGCGAAACCCCACCGCCTCAACGCCGCTGCCATCATCTCAACTCTCAGTTCCCTCTGTCGCCGTCCTCCCCATCTCCGGCAGAACCCAGAAACAACCACCTCAAACTCGCCCCCTCATCTTCATCTCCTCTCTCCACCACCCCTCACCCAAAAAAAAGAGCTCCATCTCTTCTTCTCATCTCTGACCAGCACCTCCACCACACCAAAATAGAAACCCAAAGCCCTATTTTTAGCCCCGCAAAGAGGAAACTGTACAAGGTACCGGTGGTCGATTTCGTCAAAATTGTTTCCACCACATTCTGAGGATAACAAGAAATCATTGTTCGTTTCTGTTTTGGCCAAGTCTGACATTCTTCGATATAGGTAATATTATCCAATTTCGAGCATGAGTTTGGTGTAAAACATGTTCCTGTCTGTTTGAATGTTTTCACTCTCATCGAGCATGATTAATTCTAATGCATGTGTCTGATTTGAATATCATGTGCTTATTTGTTGGATTAATTCTTGATTTGAACAAATTGAGCAGTATATTATTCCTTAAGCGATGTTCGCGATAGTTGAGTTAGGTCGAATCTGTGTGTATACACTGCTTACATGCTTAAGTTTGATTCTCTTTACATATTAAACATGGCAACTTAGGATTTCCCTTTGTATGGTCAGCCTTCCAAACATATGATAACTCTTTCTTTATAAGCTTTGATTGGATTTGTGACAAATTGATCTGATTACTTTTCTTGAGGAAAAATCTTTATGATTATCTCTCTCTCAATTTGCTCTTGTAAATGCTTGATAGCATAATTACTTGGGTAATTAAGGAAATCTTGACATAACCTGCTCCTACTTGATTTGGATGCGATAATTAAGGAAAGGATTTTCTTGATTGTTTCTCTCGAATGCTTATCATCCCTCTTTTATTAGTTGGCATGTTTTAACACTTATCTAATTATGATAGTCTTGACATAATTTGCTCCTAATTGATTTGGCTCATTTATTTATGGAAAATAATCCCCTGATTAGTTTTTCTGAATATATCCCTCCCACTAATTATGTGATTGATTTTCCTTCAACCTTCTCTGATTGTCCTTGATTAATGATTTTCTCGAGTATAAAAAGATTGCTCCCTCTCCCCCAGAGAGGGGACTGAAAAAATTTTCCACATTTTTGGGAGGAGACTTTACACATCTACTACTCTCATATTTAGAATTTTTCTTCTTGGCTGGAAAGTGGAACGATTGCTAAGTGTTGGACTTTGAAATATTTTCTATTGTTTGCGGCTAACCGGTTAGTTCCTAATCGAAGTAACCTTCAATTCATATGTCTGATTCTCTGTAGTTTAGGATGCATTCTCTAATTTAGCTATGTTTATTTGTAAAACTATCGACATATATGCGTATAAATCGTTGAGTCAATAGACAGCCTGCCTATAGATTTATTCCTAAACATGTCTCTTGCTTACTTGATCTGATTTTTCTCCTTTTTGTTTTGTCATGAACCGGTGTTATTTATAAAAAAGGTTAGATATTCCTCGTTGGCAGTTTGTTGTCTTATTTTCGTGGTATTCTGTGAGAAACGGAGGTCCTAAGATACCCCATTCCTTGACATAAGCACTGCCTAGGATCCGTGAGATCCTCATGAACTTGACATGTCAAGGGTGGGCCTTATGGGTTGAATTAGGATCCTCCAAACTCTACGTTCATATTTGACAGGTTGGTAGAAGATGGGAAGCGATGAAGAGTTGCCTGGGATTGATAGATCTTTATAGAACTTTAGATTTTGTTAATTATGTTATGCTTTTATATTCATTCATTCGGGTCTGTAATATTTTGTATAAACTCTGACGATGTAATGAAATACATTAGGGGTGCAACGGGGGGAGGGGCAAACTACGTGCTACTTGCTTTAATTGTAAATCATAGAAATCATGTCTATAGGATTTTATTAATTTTCATTGGTTGGAAATTATGACCATAGAGTTTGTATTAGTATTGTTTGTTAGAAATCATGTTTAAGTCTTAAAATCTGCTTCGTTGTTTAAAATCAGAAACCATGCCTATAAGTCAATCTGTTTCAACGTTCTAATTTATTTGGTCAGTTTTTTCAGCATTTTTTAAAACTAAGTAGTTACCATGCCTATAGTACTAAGTAAGTTTTCAGCATGTTTAATCTTTTAGATAACATACCAATATGATTTAAATTTATTTCAGTATATTATTCCATTTAGATATCATGCCTATAGGATCTAAACAAGGTTTTAACATATTAATCCGTTTAGATACTATGCCTATAGGATCTGAATCTGTTTTAGCATATAATGCAATTAGTTATCATGTTATAGGAGTTAAATTTGTTTGAGCATGTTAATTCATTTAGATACCATGTTTATAGGATTTAAACTTGTTTCAGCATGTTAGTTTCAATTTTCAGCATGTTTAAATCTGTCAAATTTAATTCAGCATATTAAAATCAGTCTCAGCATGATTAAATTAGTCATTTTGCAAGTTAAAAAGTAGAAATTATGCCTATAGGACTAAATAAATTTTCGGCATGTCAATTAGTTATCAGTTTCAGCACTTCAAATAAATTAGTCACCATATCTTAAGCTTCAAAATCAGTTTAGATCACGCGCAGGTTAAAACTGTTTCCAGCATGTCAAAACCAATTTCAGCATGATAAACTGCTAGATATTATGCTCATAGGACTTAATTAATAAATTTCTGCATTAGGAACCATGCCTATAGGTTTAATCATACGAAAGCGTTAATGTTTGAAGTATGTTAATCACTTAGTTATCTTTTAATTAATTAAGAGGCTTCTATGAAACCATTATATGCTACTTGATTTAAAGTCCTTCTTGTTTTTGCTTGACGCTTTTCCGTGTCTAATTAGAAAACCTAAGATTTTATTTGTCTAGTCTCATACCCAAATAGTAAGTCCAAATGCCTCTTGGACATTAAGTTGGGACGGGTAGGCATACTAAGGTACGATAGATTTTTCATTTCTTTAGTACGCTCCTAGGAATAATAATCTTAATAACCAACTTAGGTGGGTAGATAGACGGATATGATGGAAATCGACCCGAGCAGAATACGACAATATCTTTGGAATTGTCTCCGATAATAAGCCGGGTGCTGATCCGAATAGGTTAGAATTAACCTAGGTTTGTTTCTTTTCATCTGTTTGGGGTAGTTAACTAAGTCCCTTAGTAATTAGGTCCCTTTTCCTATATCATTGTGTCACTTCTGACTTCTCGCTTGTCTGGTTTTTTTCCGCTTATTTATTTATTACGTTAGTTCATGCATGATTTTCTCATTTAAGATTTTAGTAATAAAATTGGCTTAAATACTTGTTTTAAATGAGGTCTTACTTGTTTGATTATATAGTCTTTAGTTTAATTAATTGACCCATTATTTATCACCTATTCCCACATAAATAACGAATCCGGCAGGGACCCACATTTGTGGACCTCGAAAGGTGCTTAACACCTTCCTTTCGAGGTAACTTGAACCCTTACCCGATTCTCTGGTTGCGTAGACTTAAAATAAAAATCTAATTTAGTTGTAGTTAGCTAGAACGGCGCCCTAACGCGCCTTTAATTCGTTAGGTGGCGACTCTTCACGCTCTCTTCCTGAAAGAGAGTTGTCACGTCGAAACCCGCTTTTTCGCGAGGAAAAACGGGGCGCGACAGAATGGCGACTCTGCTGGGGATACTTAGGTTATAACCATTACGGATTCTATGTTATGTGGGAATTTGTGTTACCTTATTTTATTTTAAAAAAAAAAAATATTTTTTTTTCCTATTTCGTTATTTTTTATTTTTCATGTTTAGCTTGCTCTTTTGACAAATTACTTGTGATTCTTTACTAATTCATTTACTTGCTTTTTTCTTTACTGCTTTCATTAACTGTTCAATATGCTAATTTCCTTTTTTTATATATGCTACATGTTATCGCTTTTCACAACTGGCATTCCGTTCATACTTCCCCCACTTGGGAACTTCACACTTTCACACACTATACACGTGAGTTGTGCCTTTGTACTTCTCCAAAATTCTTACAAATACCCATTTTAGAGAGTTGGCATAGACGTGGGGTGAGCGGATAGTTTTGCTACCGTGTGACCACGTGCCTCCTCGCATAGGAAAACCTTGAGTCTGTGTCCATCCAAATCTTGAAAACCTAAGATAGTGTTGTACCCACCCCTTATACTTGAGTCATGCATGTATTAACTAAATGTGTGTTCGTGACACAAAAATGATGCATATAATTATTTGCTATGTGTTAATCTTTTATGTTTACGTTATTATTTTACTTATTCGATTATTTAACTCGTGTCCTAGCTATATCTTACTCTTAGAATTTCAAGCTCTAGGCGATGTTAAAATCTATTTATTTGCACTTAATGCAAGTAATTTTATAGTACCGTACCTTTTTCCCTTTAGGCCCAAATCATACAATCTTAGGGCCTAGTCAAATCCTCCTTTATTCTAACGTTATGATTTGAGCTTGTCCTCTAGAAATCTTCTTTTGACATACAAATCATCTCTTGATTTGATCTATTTCTTGATAGGATATCCTAGACACCTTTCTAACCTCTTAGGGTAATTTGTTACCTTTACAATATCCTTGACTCATCGCGTTCTACATGGACATATTATTTTTTCTCTATCAAAATCTTATTTATTTGGGTCCATATTTCATCGTAAGTTTGGCTTTCAATCGTCAATATTCGATGTTTGTGTCATCTTTCAACTCTCGCAACTTTTGAGTTGTATAGATCCTTCATAACTTTAATTCAATTCTGAATAAATCGTAATCTGTTACTCAGATAAATAAGGCATTCCACTCTACGACTCCATAATATTGTTCTTCATAAGATATTTTTTCTTTCGTGCATTCCTCCTTTGTTAAGCATTAATCTACTTCTCCTAAGGTTGACTAAAGTTGAACGTTAGATGAAAAGAATAATACGGAAAGGGCTCTAGTGTTCAACAATAATCAACCTTTTTCATCCTACGATTCCCTTGTCTCTTAAGATTGTATCGTAGTATCGTGCGAACCTTTGAAATCATAAGTTTTGTTGCTATCATAAATTTCGCGCAAAGCTCAAATCTCTGCATTTAAATCATGCTTTAAATTTTAATTCTCGTCCGTTTTGGGCATCTTTTATTTTTAGTATCATTATTATTATTCAATGTTTTAAGCTTATGTATGCTACATGATAATTTTATTTATGCTTAATTTATTTTTGCTCAAAGGTTGTCTAGCGTTTGAACATCGATTCGACTAAGAATCTGCAATATGAAAAATATGCTCAGTATTCGAAAGAAAGCTAGTCCTCTTCCTTCTAGCTCCAGGCAAAACACTTTTTGGACTATATCTCCTCTCTCCATCCCTACTCACACACTTCCTGAATAAATATCTTCAGCCCACATTGATCGCGGTATTTTACCGAGCATGATTATATCTGGCAAAAATGAGAACAATAAGCTAGGTGCATTGCAAAGAAGGATTCATGATTTAGAGGAAAGGGTGGATGAAAAATTACGCTCTGAAAATGTTTATGACCTGAGATATAAGAAATTATGTCTACATCCAGGAATTGAATTGCCACTAGGGTACAAAGTTCCAAGATTCAATGTGTTTGATGGGCATGGAGATCCAATCACACATCTTAAGGATTATTGCAGCAGATTGGTTGGAATAGGACATAATGAGGTTCTTCTTATGAGATTATTTATTCAGAGTTTATCGGGAATAGCACTCACATGGTATGTCAAACAAGACTTTGACAAATGGTATTCGTGGGAAAATATGGCTCGAGACTTTGTAGAACAATATAAGTTCAGCATTAAGGCCGATGCAACTATGCTAAATTTGCTCGGATTAAGAAAATTGAATCACGAGTCTTTTGAGGAATATGTAACACGATGGAGATTAGAAGCTTCTAAAGTGCGTCCTTCAGTACCTGAAGAAGAATTGGTACAAACATTCATAAGATCACTCGATGGTGTATATTATGAATCATTATACTTTGCAAGTATTCAAAGCTTTGATAATCTAATTCGAATTGGGAAAGAATTAGAGTATGGCATTCAGACGGGGAGAATCAATGATGTTTCTACAATACAAGCCGCCTTTCAAGCATCGAAGAGCTCACAGGATGAAAAAGAAAATAAGATATCGACCCCTATACCTCAAACACAATATCATCAAAATTTTGAACAAGTCCATGCCATTTTCGATGAGTGTCCCCAGTCATATAACCCACAAAGTTCTCCAGAGGTGTATCAGGCACCCGATTTTTCTCCACAAAAAGGGAGAAAATCTCGCACCTTTACTCCTTTAACGGAAACTTTGTCGAGTATATTTCAAAGATTGTGGGCTCAAGGAGTGTTGAAACCAATAAGAGGATGGATTCCTAGGTACTCATCTCCGTGTTTTGATCCATTCAAAAGTTGTGTTTATCACTCAAATGTTCAAGGTCATGATATCGAGGAATGTTCAGCATTGAGGCACAAAATTCAGACTCTGATTGAGAAGGGCAAAATAAAAGTGCAAAGATCACCAAACAGTAATCCTGTCATGATAAATGCAGTCATTGTTCAAGGTGATCCAACAAAAATATTCCCAAGACATTTAACAAGGAAGCGCAGGCTACATCAAAGGAATTGACGAGAACAAGACTCTCATATGCAAAGTGTTATTATCCTCTATTTGACCGTCTTATGATCAATAAACTTTTTCTCCTTTTATTCACTCTCTTTTGTATTCCTGAATTACATTTGACCTGATTTCCATTTGGATATGTAGGCAGCTCATTATTGGGTTCGGTCTTAATCTAATAAAAATTTCTTCTCCTTTCACTTTCAAATCGAATTGGCCTTGACCAAGCTATCCACTCATTAAGCCTAAATTCTTTTGAGCGGCCAATAATATCATAATGCAGATTCAAAATTAGGATCGTGATGGTCAAGCGCAAGGCAACCATATCTTTTGTGCTAATATTTTCTTTGAGTGAAGCAGGAATACATGACTCTTTACATGAAAATATTGTCTGAGTTTTGAGAAACTTTAAAAATTTCTGCAAACCGGAGGCAATCTTTCGATATGGGAAGACCTGCATAAGGTATTTTATTTTAAACTGGGGCAGAAATTTTTGAGAAGTCCTCAAAAATTTTACCAAAATACATGGCGAGCTCGAATTCACAGAATCAAAACAATGCAAAGAGGCAAAGACAAGTTAAGGAATAACAAGGGTAAATCACAATTTTATTTTTTTTTCGCAATCAAGAAAAATCGTCACCAAGAGATGCTGTGCTTCCTCTCGCATCTTACGCAAAGGCTAAGATGTTCTATCCTTATACTTTTGAATATGCTACTTTTGGCCACTAAATACTTGAATTGAGCCACTAGCATTTAGTTAAGCTACTTTTGATCCGTTGAATATGAAAATTAGATTATTATTGCTACTAAGTAATTAAATTGTGTTATTACGGAGCTACTAATATTCAGGCTTGTTCGCCTTACAAAGGAATCATTCAGGCTCGTTCGCCTTACAAATGAACATTCAGGCTCGTTCGCCTTACAAATGAACATTCAGGCTCGTTCGCCTTACAAAAGAACATTCAGGCTCGTTCGCCTTACAAATGAACATTCAGGCTCGTTCACCTTACAAAGGAACACTTCAGGCTTGTTCGCCTTACAAATGAACGTTCAGGCTCGTTCGCCTTACAAAGGAACGTTCAGGCTCGTTCGGCTTACAAAGGAACGTTCAGGCTCGTTCGCCTTACAAAGGAACACTTCAGGCTTGTTCGCCTTACAAAAGAACATTCAGGCTCGTTCGCCTTACAAATGAACATTCAGGCTCGTTCGCCTTACAAAGGAACACTTCAGGCTTGTTCGCCTTACAAATGAACGTTCAGGCTCGTTCGCCTTACAAAGGAACACTTCAGGCTTGTTCGGCTTACAAAGGAACGTTCAGGCTCGTTCGCCTTACAAAGGAACACTTCAGGCTTGTTCTCCTTACAAATGAACATTCAGGCTTGTTCGCCTTACAAATGAACATTCAGGCTCGTTCGCCTTACAAAGGGACACTTAGGCTTGTTCGCCTTACAAATGAACATTCAGGCTTGTTCGCCTTACAAACGTACACTTAGGCTCGTTCGCCTTATAATAAGACATCTTCTTTTGGCCCTACAAAATATACAAATTATTTTTTTTAAAATCCTTACGTACTACCATCCACATGTTTAACAACTGACGATTTATCTTTAAAGGTTTAAACTGGGGCAGAATTTTTGAGGTTCCTCAAAAAATACTGCAACAACATAAGGCGATAAGCTTTCTCGCCTCTTCTCTTCATTATTATTTATTACTATTTTGCACCACATTAGTCAATACTTCTCTATATTAATGAGCTAACAATTTTATCTAGTTGTGCAGGCAAGACAAGAAACGGCTAAGAGGAATTCTTCAAAGCATAATTCTTTATTCGTAAATCATATTCACATTCCATTTTGCTCATACTCTAACCTTGTCAACTCGTGCTATCCTGATTCAAAACCCATATTTGTCAATTTTATTTAGGGATCTTGTTCGTCCCTAAATCTAGAACTACACACGGCCTGATTCTCGTAAGACCCGAGATATGTAGGCGACTTGAAACTGAAGTCTCGGCCACATCATTTTCACAACCCCCTCCTGTTTGTTCGATTACAAAAGAATCGTCCTCCGATCAGACAAAATTGGCTACTAGTCAACATTCCTTGCCCGTCAATTTATCCTTCATTCCCGAGCAAGGAAGGGGCAGCTGTTGACACCCAATTTTGACCTCTCTAAACCTTTCTTGGGCTGTTATTTTACTAGTTATTCTTATTTTTAAAGCCTAATTTTTCTCGCATATTGCTTTTATTTACTAAATAAATCATGTATTTTATCGTCGTCTTGACAGTTTTTAAATTCATATGCAATTTACAAATATATAATTTAATTCTTAATTATTACTATTTTATCATAAATTTTGTATAATATTACATGTCATCAATTTTTACGTACAAAATGTATACGAAATTTATTTATAATTTTAAATAATATATTTTGTTTGTTAATTATTTGTTAATTATCGTTAGTTATTATTTTATTTATTAAATTACATATGCAGTATGTTATTAATTAAATAGCAGCCTAATTCTAATTTTTCCTCCCAATTTATTTAAATTGTAGCCCTTATCTATCCAATTCATTTCAATTATAGCCTAAAATTGAGTCAATATGGCCTAATTTTAATTTCAAATCTGACCTAGGATGAGCTCAAATCTTAGCCATTGATCTAATACGATCAACGGCCAAGATTAAAGCTCACCTTTTCTTACCATTTAATCACACCACCCCCAAACCCTAACCCCATTTCTCCTCAACCGCCCCTCAATCTCTCTCTCTCTCCTCTCATCATCTCCTCCAACCACATCACCGCCTCCGCCCGCCACCACCAAACGACGCCGGCACCAGTCCTCCACCCTCTCTCCCTCTCTAAACTCATCCGACCAAAAGAAACCCTCAACCCGCCGGCCACCCTCGCTACCGAGCCAGCAAGCACCGCTGCTCCACCAGCGCCAACCGCCGCCCAAGCTCTTTCCTCTTCTCCACCTCTCCGTCCAGCGAAACCCCACCAAACAGCCATCCAAACTTTGCCCGGCACCACCAAAGGCCAGCGGAACCACCAGACAAACCCCACCAGCAGCGGCGAAACCCCACCGCCTCAACGCCGCTGCCATCATCTCAACTCTCAGTTCCCTCTGTCGCCGTCCTCCCCATCTCCGGCAGAACCCAGAAACAACCACCTCAAACTCGCCCCCTCATCTTCATCTCCTCTCTCCACCACCCCTCACCCAAAAAAAAGAGCTCCATCTCTTCTTCTCATCTCTGACCAGCACCTCCACCACACCAAAATAGAAACCCAAAGCCCTATTTTTAGCCCCGCAAAGAGGAAACTGTACAAGGTACCGGTGGTCGATTTCGTCAAAATTGTTTCCACCACATTCTGAGGATAACAAGAAATCATTGTTCGTTTCTGTTTTGGCCAAGTCTGACATTCTTCGATATAGGTAATATTATCCAATTTCGAGCATGAGTTTGGTGTAAAACATGTTCCTGTCTGTTTGAATGTTTTCACTCTCATCGAGCATGATTAATTTTAATGCATGTGTCTGATTTGAATATCATGTGCTTATTTGTTGGATTAATTCTTGATTTGAACAAATTGAGCAGTATATTATTCCTTAAGCGATGTTAGTGATAGTTGAGTTAGGTCGAATCTGTGTGTATACACTGCTTACATGCTTAAGTTTGATTCTCTTTACATATTAAACATGGCAACTTAGGATTTCCCTTTGTATGGTCAGCCTTCCAAACATATGATAACTCTTTCTTTATAAGCTTTGATTGGATTTGTGACAAATTGATCTGATTACTTTTCTTGAGGAAAAATCTTTATGATTATCTCTCTCTCAATTTGCTCTTGTAAATGCTTGATAGCATAATTACTTGGGTAATTAAGGAAATCTTGACATAACCTGCTCCTACTTGATTTGGATGCGATAATTAAGGAAAGGATTTTCTTGATTGTTTCTCTCGAATGCTTATCATCCCTCTTTTATTAGTTGGCATGTTTTAACACTTATCTAATTATGATAGTCTTGACATAATTTGCTCCTAATTGATTTGGCTCATTTATTTATGGAAAATAATCCCCTGATTAGTTTTTCTGAATATATCCCTCCCACTAATTATGTGATTGATTTTCCTTCAACCTTCTCTGATTGTCCTTGATTAATGATTTTCTCGAGTATAAAAAGATTGCTCCCTCTCCCCCAGAGAGGGGACTGAAAAAATTTTCCACATTTTTGGGAGGAGACTTTACACATCTACTACTCTCATATTTAGAATTTTTCTTCTTGGCTGGAAAGTGGAACGATTGCTAAGTGTTGGACTTTGAAATATTTTCTATTGTTTGCGGCTAACCGGTTAGTTCCTAATCGAAGTAACCTTCAATTCATATGTCTGATTCTCTGTAGTTTAGGATGCATTCTCTAATTTAGCTATGTTTATTTGTAAAACTATCGACATATATGCGTATAAATCGTTGAGTCAATAGACAGCCTGCCTATAGATTTATTCCTAAACATGTCTCTTGCTTACTTGATCTGATTTTTCTCCTTTTTGTTTTGTCATGAACCGGTGTTATTTATAAAAAAGGTTAGATATTCCTCGTTGGCAGTTTGTTGTCTTATTTTCGTGGTATTCTGTGAGAAACGGAGGTCCTAAGATACCCCATTCCTTGACATAAGCACTGCCTAGGATCCGTGAGATCCTCATGAACTTGACATGTCAAGGGTGGGCCTTATGGGTTGAATTAGGATCCTCCAAACTCTACGTTCATATTTGACAGGTTGGTAGAAGATGGGAAGCGATGAAGAGTTGCCTGGGATTGATAGATCTTTATAGAACTTTAGATTTTGTTAATTATGTTATGCTTTTATATTCATTCATTCGGGTCTGTAATATTTTGTATAAACTCTGACGATGTAATGAAATACATTAGGGGTGCAACGGGGGGGAGGGGCAAACTACGTGCTACTTGCTTTAATTGTAAATCATAGAAATCATGTCTATAGGATTTTATTAATTTTCATTGGTTAGAAATTATGACCATAGAGTTTGTATTAGTATTGTTTGTTAGAAATCATGTTTAAGTCTTAAAATCTGCTTCGTTGTTTAAAATCAGAAACCATGCCTATAAGTCAATCTGTTTCAACGTTCTAATTTATTTGGTCAGTTTTTTCAGCATTTTTTAAAACTAAGTAGTTACCATGCCTATAGTACTAAGTAAGTTTTCAGCATGTTTAATCTTTTAGATAACATACCAATATGATTTAAATTTATTTCAGTATATTATTCCATTTAGATATCATGCCTATAGGATCTAAACAAGGTTTTAACATATTAATCCGTTTAGATACTATGCCTATAGGATCTGAATCTGTTTTAGCATATAATGCAATTAGTTATCATGTTATAGGAGTTAAATTTGTTTGAGCATGTTAATTCATTTAGATACCATGCTTATAGGATTTAAACTTGTTTCAGCATGTTAGTTTCAATTTTCAGCATGTTTAAATCTGTCAAATTTAATTCAGCATATTAAAATCAATCAGCATGATTGAATTAGTCATTTTGCAAGTTAAAAAATAGAGATTATGCCTATAGGACTAACAAATTTTCAGCATGTCAATTAGTTATCAGTTTCAGCACTTCAAATAAATTAGTCACCATATCTTAAGCTTCAAAATCAGTTTAGATCACGCGCAGGTTAAAACTGTTTCCAGCATGTCAAAACCAATTTCAGCATGATAAACTGCTAGATATTATGCTCATAGGACTTAATTAATAAATTTTTTGCATTAGGAACCATGCCTATAGGTTTAATCATACGAAAGCGTTAATGTTTGAAGTATGTTAATCACTTAGTTATCTTTTAATTAATTAAGAGGCTTCTATGAAACCATTATATGCTACTTGATTTAAAGTCCTTCTTGTTTTTGCTTGACGCTTTTTCGTGTCTAATTAGGAAATCTAAGATTTTATTTGTCTAGTCTCATACCCAAATAGTAAGTCCAAATGCCTCTTGGACATTAAGTTGGGACGGGTAGGCATACTAAGGTACGATAGATTTTTCATTTCTTTAGTACGCTCCTAGGAATAATAATCTTAATAACCAACTTAGGTGGGTAGATAGACGGATATGATGGAAATCGACCCGAGCAGAATACGACAATATCTTTGGAATTGTCTCCGATAATAAGCCGGGTGCTGATCCGAATAGGTTAGAATTAACCTAGGTTTGTTTCTTTTCATCTGTTTGGGGTAGTTAACTAAGTCCCTTAGTAATTAGGTCCCTTTTCCTATATCATTGTGTCACTTCTGACTTCTCGCTTATCTGATTTTTTTCCGCTTATTTATTTATTACGTTAGTTCATGCATGATTTTCTCATTTAAGATTTTAGTAATAAAATTGGCTTAAATACTTGTTTTAAATGAGGTCTTACTTGTTTGATTATATAGTCTTTAGTTTAATTAATTGACCCATTATTTATCACCTATTCCCACATAAATAACGAATCCGGCAGGGACCCACATTTGTGGACCTCGAAAGGTGCTTAACACCTTCCTTTCGAGGTAACTTGAACCCTTACCCGATTCTCTGGTTGCGTAGACTTAAAATAAAAATCTAATTTAGTTGTAGTTAGCTAGAACGGCGCCCTAACGCGCCTTTAATTCGTTAGGTGGCGACTCTTCACGCTCTCTTCCTGAAAGAGAGTTGTCACGTCGAAACCCGCTTTTCTGCGAGGAAAAATGGGGCGCGACAGTGCGAAGATATTCGCTGACCCAATTCCAACCTGGTTTCTAAAATAGTGGTCATATCACGGTCCTACGGTCAAGATACTACCGTCCAAATTCCTAGAGTTATACAAGGAATGGGTGAAGATTTCGCCCGATGTTAACAATCTCTACATGGCAGATCATATTTGCTATCCAGAGAAAATTGATCAAATCTATTTCTTTATCGATTTTTTTATCCCATGGATTCGCAAATGGAGCCCCGAAGTAGGCCAAACTGAGGATCAAATCCCTTGCCTTTATAGGGCATTCTACAATAATTTCTGGGACAAATTGACAAAAATCAACCCCCAGACTAAAGTTATACACGGCCAAGAGTTGATAGACTCCATTTCTAATAAGATCAAACTCATATCTATGTCAAATACTTCACCTCTATCTCAAAATTCTTGTATATTTCAGTTCTTATGCAGTGCGGACTACCGCTAGTTTAAGAATGCTGAGTTGCTAGATCTGGTCGTGCAGATTACTGCCGACACCCGATCCTGTAATCTGGTATCAGAGCGTAGGACGTTCATGGCATATATGAGATAGAGGTAAAGTATTTGACATGGATATGAGTTTGATCTTATGGATCTTGGAGAAGTAAGTACTAAAAGTACTAGACTATAAGAGGTAGATATACCTCAAAACCTCGATTTGTTAAACAAATGGACTATTCTTAAAGTCCCGATTAAAACTATTTATAATTTATGACTAATCTAGGAACGCCACATTCCTTTTCTGCAACATTATTAACATAAAATGCAGTACAGGACCAAGGAGACTTGAAAGGTTTTATCAAACCCTTTTGTAATAAATTATCAATTTCTTTTTTGCAGAATTCCACTAACTCGGCATTCATATGGCAAGGACGGGATTTAGTGGAATATTATCTTCTGAAAAATTATCCTCATAAGGAAGGGTAACAATGTGCTTTTTTTGGTTCCAGAAAACACTAGGATGATCAGCACAAATATCAACGGCCATCTGCTCGGAAATTAATTTAATTTTTTCCTTTACTTTAGCAGAATTCATAGAGTCGAATATATTCAGACTAAACATTTTCAATTGTAAATAATCAACATGCTTTTGTTTCATATTAATAAGAGCATTAATATCTCTAGTTACTGGATCTGTAACAAAAGTATAACTTATCTTATTATCTTTATACGTAGCAGAAAATCCTTTTGAATCTATGCATGTAAAAGGATAGATAGCATTTATAAATGGGGTTCCAAGTATAATTGGAGGGTATAACTGATTTTTTACCAGAAAGAAGAAATGAGGAATGCAAACCTTATTCTGGCAAATATTAGCATTAGGCAGTTTATACTTTATATCTAAAGTATGTACTGATGCGGATTTAACCATATGAGTGGTTTTTTGAAAATATTTTGTAGGCACTAAGCCTTCATGAATGCAGCTAACATCAGCACCGCTATCAATCATGGCAATGTTAGTGATGAAAAAACTATTATCAATCAAAATAGTACATTTAACATACCATTTATGAGCAGTAATAACTTGCATAAGTCCTAAAAACATATCATTTTTAGGGTTTGCTTCATAAATATCTTTTTCTTTATTTTTTTACAGAAATATAATTATTTTTTGCAATACCAGAATCATTAGTCTCAATCTGAGTAATTCTATGATCGAAAATCATTTGATTTTGTTTAAGAGATTTAATCTCATTTTTTAAATTCTCAATTTCTTCTTTTAAATCGATTAAAGAAGAATTTCTTTTAGAAAAATCATTTTTACTCATAAGACGGTTATCAACCTCTTTTAAAGAATAAGGAGTAAAATATTTAAAATCATCCTTTTTATTATCTCTGGAAGAACTTGAACTAGCCTCATTAGTGGTAGCTAGATTTATGATTCTTTCTCAAAGTTTGTTATCAGAAACTTCTTTTAAAAGTTCGATCACGTTGTCTGAAGTGATTGTGCTGACACCAAGATCTTGAAATTGTGATTGCAACTTATAAATCTCATCGTCTTCACAGTTACAGTATCACTTTTGCAAGTAGTACAATGATCATTTCCTTTATCATTATCTGAAAAATTTAGAAGTTCTATATCAGAACCTGAATTAGAATCGGAGTAATCTGCATCCGAACCAGAAGTGTATAACATACCATATACTTTATCAAAGGTCTCATCATCTAATTCTAAAATTTTCAACTTAGTTAACTTACAGTTGGGGGCTATATGACCAAAGTTTTCATACTTATAACATTTGATTTTTGACAAATCTCTTCCTAATCTTTCTTTGATAAATCTAGTAGACTTACGAAAACTTTTTCTAGCTTCACGTTCTTCCTTAGTCCTACGTCTAGATCTCCTTTTCCTATGGGATTCTTCAGTTCTAGAGGACTTATAGTATCTGCTTTTTTCTTTATTATAGGCAGAAGGTCCGGGTAAACTGACCTGAGTGCAAAAGTCTCCAAGCTAAGATCTTTCTTTAAGCTTATCCATCTTAAGCTATCTGGACATAGCCAATTCATTACAGAGATTTAACCCTTCTTGGGTGCAAACTCCAATAAGCTTATCATAAGTATAATCTTTGTAGGAAATTTCAGTATGACTACCCCTTAGAGTTTTTCGAACTCTTTCAGCAAATAAGGAGGGAAGCCCATCTATAAACTTGGCTTTCCAGTGATCATATTTATTTTCGGGTAATTTCATAACCCTACTTAGGAAGGTATCTTTGTACCATCTAAACTCACTTAAGGTTCGACATCTTAGTCCATTAAGCAAAGTTCGAATAGTTTCATGCTAATTGGTAAATCTACCATTGAAATGTTCTAATATAGTTAGAACCAGAGTATAAACGACATCTTCTCTATTTCTCACTAAAACCATGCCTAGGTTATCAACACCTTCATTAGCTGCTACTACATTAATAATAAAAGCTTTCTCTTCTATACTTAGGTAGTTATCCCACCATCCTCGAAGTTGGCCAGTAAATCCTGCAATAATCATTTTACAAATAGTTCTATCTGTAGTTTTAACACTTTTAGAGATAGTGGAATACATAATCATTCTATGTACAAGAATAGTAAGTTGTCTATCAGTCAAGCCATCAAAATTCCATTCATAAATTTCGGAACCATTATAAGATGTATTAGTTTGATTCCAATCTCGTTCCTCTATCAAAACATCTTGAGGAGCAGGACGAGGATAATAATAATTCTGCATGCTGGGTTTATTAGCATAGCTATTATTTCTTCTAGGATAACCTCTGAGTTTATTAAACTCTAAAGAAACACCATTTTTATAATTAACAGTTGTTTCTATTTTATCGAAAAAATCTTTTGATAAATCTATTGGTTTTATATTTAAACCAGAAAACTTTTTATCAAGAAGTTCTTCCAAATCATTTAAATATTTAAATTTAAAATCCTGAATCTCATGGGGTCTTTGAACATGAGTTGCAATAATCTGAGGATCATTTTTTGTATCTGAAGAACTAGGAATATTTAAACTAGTTATACCATCTTTTAAACCATTTATCAAAATAGTTAATTCATCAAGTTTTTTATCGAGGGAACTAATATGTTCACCTAAAACTTTAACATATAAACTCAAATAATTATTTTGAGTAATAAGTTTATTAATCTCAGAAATGCTGACTGAAGCTATATTCTTCATCAACGAATTTTTGAAAAGCCGTAAAACTAATACTTGTATTATTAGGTAATATAAACGGTGATTGCGGAGGGTAAATCACTTTTGTGAAATTACCACTACTATCTTTATAAGTTCTTTCAATCACATTAACATATAACGACAGATAAGTGGTTATAAACCAAGGAACAAAATACATAATTTGATTATGTAATGCACAAGTTTCATAAAACTCTTGAGAGATATTATTCATATCTTCTTTACTATAAGTATCAAAAAATCATGTTTTAAACCAGTTCCATTTTTCACTAAAAAAATCCTTTTGGATATGTTTTCTTGCCAGGGAACCTGGGCTAAAATCAATTTGTTGTGAAAACATTAAGTATTATTTAAATCAAACTCTATCTCGAAAGCAAAAAGAATATCCTTGTCGGAACCATCATCATTTACCTGAACCACATTCGTTCGGGGATCAATTTTAACCTTTTCTACCATTGGATTACTATCAGTTGTGATGGTGTGTAAAGAAGCAGCACGTTTATGAGCTGGACCATAAATAGGTTCAATCGGAGAAATATGATGCATATCAGGCAATAGTTTATGACTAGATAAAGAACGTCTATTATAAATAGAACTTTCGATCGGCATTAGTCTATTATTAGAAAAAGACTGCCTATGAGGTGCATAATTATTATCAGAAAACTGAATACAAATTCTACCATCAGAATTTTGTGAAATATGAGAATACTCAGAATTTGTAACCGCATCAGTTACTTGAGTTGGGGATATGACCGAATTTAGAGTCCATGTAGTTGGGAAATCTATTTCTTCCCGCTTAATAGGTCTCCTAGTGGTGACCTTGGACCTTGCAAAATTGGTTTCCACCAATATAGTTTGATCAGATGTATCGTATAACTTACATATTGGATTTAAAGTAGATAATAATTTAAAATAAATTCTATAGGACAGACATATCAGTTCTGAACCAGGCACGTAATTATAACCACGCGTTTTAACATTCAAAGTTAAAGCATCTATAATATTTACATCAGAAAGTGATAACTGCAAATTTGATTGTGTATTAAAATACACGGTACCATAGGCCACTGTAGATTCTATCGAACCCATTAAAGACTGTCGAAAATTTAAATTTCTAGCATCTCTAAGAGCAGCTAGGAAAGTCTCAGGCAACCCTTTAAGAGTTAAAGATTTAAAGGCAATTTGAACCATATCAATATGCAGGTAATTATATCGATTTTTATATAAATAAATATCATGCTTGTTTAACAAATGAATAGTCTGTTCAAACGAATTTAAAGCAAGAGATTGCTCAGTAGTTTTTATCAGTTGTTTAGAAAAAAGTTTATCAAACCATCCATAATCATAAATAGTCCTCATCGGAACTTTAGGAATAGTCCATTTGTTTAACAAATCATGGTTTTGAGGTATATCTACCTCTTCTAGTCTAGTACTTTTAGTACTTACTTCTCCAAGATCCGTAAAATCAAACTCATATCTATGTCAAATACTTCACCAGAATGCAAACCTTATTCTGACAAATATTAGCATTAGGCAATTTATACTTTATATCTAAAGCATGTACTGATGCGGATTTAATCATATGAGTGATTTTTTGAAAATATTTTGTAGGCACTAAGCCTTCCTGAATGCAACTAACATCAGCACCGCTATCAATCATGGCAATGTTAGTGATGAAAAAACTATTATCAATCAAAATAGTACATTTAACATACCATTTATAAGCAGTAATAACTTGCATAAGTCCTAAAAACATATCATTTTTAGGGTTTGGTTCAGAAATATCGATTTCTTTATTTTTTGCAGAAATATAATCATTTTTTGCAATACCAGAATCATTATTTTCAATCTGAGTAATTCTATGATCGAAAATCATTTGATTTTGTTTAAGATATTTAATCTCCTTTTTTAATTTCTCAATTTCTTTTTTTAAATCGATTAAAGAAGAATTTCTTTTAGAAAAATTATTTTTACTCATAAGATGGTTATCAACCTCTTTTAAAGAATAAGGAGTAAAATATTTAAAATCATCCTTTTTATTATCTGTGGAAGAACTTGAACTAGCCTCATTAGTGGTAGCTAGATTGATGATTCTTTCTCGAAGTTTGTTATCAGAAACTTCTTTTAAAAGTTCGATCACGTTGTCTGAAGTGATCGTGCTGACACCAAGATCTTGGAATTGTGATTGCAACTTATCCATCCACTAGACATTGCACGCTCCTTAAATACAATGATTAATATGAGTATTTTTACTTTAATATTCATATTAATTGATATTTAGTATTAGATTTTTAAAAATAAGTAACTAATGCTAATGATAAAATAAATAAAATGTAAAAATGGACTTGTGAGTCTGAATAAAAAATAATAATCTGTTCTTCGATTTTTAATAATTCAACACACGATTTAACACACAAATATACTCTAAATAAGCTCAAATTTGAAATATAAGTTCCATATACAATAAAGAACAAAATACAACCATCAATTTATAAAAAATACACAAATCTAACAAACTCATTAATACCCTTTTATTTTTTTTAAATTTACACTTTAATCATGCATACATGACCGAATTACATGTAAAAATGGACTGAAATTTCAAACATTAGAGTCTAAAAGTTTTTGTCAACCCCTAAATCTACTCCAAATAAACTCAATTTTGAAATATAAGTTTCATGTATAATAAAAAACAAACTTCAATCATTAATTTGTAAATATAATAATGAATTTAACAAATCATTTAATACTTTTTCAATATTTTCACATATGTATGCGCTCAAGTCATACATAACTGAATTACATGTCAAAATAATTAAAATTTTAGTCATATATATCTGAATACAAAAGCAAAAAATAAATTTATATCTTGAGTATTCGTAAAAAAAAACATAAAATAAATATTACTCTACTGTCCTTAAACAAAATAATCAAAATAGAACACCCAGTAAAGTTTTTACCTAAAGCGTACAATTTAATGCTGGTCCCGTATGTCTAGAGTGTTCGAATTAATTGTGAGGCCGTAAGATTACCGCAGAAAATTACATGGAGTGTCCCCAAAAGTGAGTGGTCTTCAATTTTTGCCCCTCATAAGAAAAATCTTTAAAAAATACCCTTCCTCCCTTTTTATGTGTAGAACAAATACATTTTTGCCCCTCTACACCACAACTCTCCATGTTCATTTGTCTCTCAACTTTTAATTTTTATTTTTTCTTTTTCTTTTATCTATTTAATTTTTTTTCTTTTTTCTTTTTTCTCAATTTTTTTTAATTCTCATTTTCTTTTTTCTCAACCTTTATTTTTCTTTTTTCTTTTTCTCTCAATTTTTTTTTTCAACCTTTATTTTTTTCTCAATCTTTATTTTTTTCTCTTTTTTTTTATTTTTTTTCTCAACTTTTAATTTTTTCTCTTTTTTTTTAATCTTTTTTTTTTCTTAACCTCTATTATTTTTTGCTAATGAACAAAAAGTTGGATAATCCGCAAAGAAGGTCTTCTTTCTTTGAAATCGAAGTAAACTTAAGGGTGTGCTTTGTTGTTTGGAAGTCCTTTGGAACAAGTCTTGCCTCTAAGGCAAATGTTATAGAACATCTCATAAATCAAGATGCAATGAGGTAGTGCCAAGTCTTGCTCGTGGGGCATAACTTGTTGTTTGGAAATTTTTGAGCTAAGTCTTGCCTCTAAGGCAAGAGTTATAGAGCATCTCATAAATTAAAACACAATGAAGTAGTGTTAACTCTCGCCCATGGGGAATAACTTGTTGTTTGGGAGGCTCTTGGGCTAAGTCTTGCCTCTAAGGCAAACGTTATAGAGCATCTCATGATCAAGACACAATGTGCTAGTGTCAACTCTTGCCAATGAGGCGTAACTTGTTGTTTGAAAGTATTTGAGCTAAGTCTTGTCTCTAAGGCAAGAGTTATAGAGCATCGCATAAATCAAGACACAATGTGGTAGTGTCAACTTTTGCCCATGAGGCGTAACTTGTTATTTGGAAGTCCTTGGGCTAAGTCTTGCCTCTTAGGCAAGCGTTATAGAGCATCTCATAAATCAAGCACAATGTGGTAGTGTCAACTTTTGCTCATGGAGTGTAACTTGTTGTTTGAAAGTTCTTGGACTAAGTCTTGTCTCTAAGGCAAGAGTTAGAGAATGTCTCATAAATCAAGATGCAATGAGGTAGTGTCAAGTCTTGCTCGTGGGGAATAACTTGTTGTTTGAAAATCCTTGGGCTAAGTCTTGCCTCTAAGGCAAGAGTTAAGAGTATCTCATAAATTAAGATACAATGAACTAGTGTGAACTCTTGCCCATGGAGCATAACTTGTATTTTTTGAGAGGCCTTTGGGCTAAGTCTTGCCTCTGAGGCAAGTGTTATAAAACATCTCATAAATCAAGACACAATGTACTTGTGTCAAGTCTTACTCATGGGATGTAATTTGTTGTTTGGAAGTCCTTGAGCTAAGTCTTGCCTCTAAAGCAAGAGTTATAGAACATCTCATAAAAAAATAAAGATCGACAAAAATGATTAAAAAAAAGAAAAGAAAAATAAAAAATCAAAGAAAAATAAAAAAATAGAAGTTGAGAGAAAAAAATAAAAATTGAAAAAAAAGGAAAAATGAAGAAAAAATAAAGGTTGAGAAAAATTAAAAAAGGAGAAATAAAATAGAATTGAGAGGAGAAAATGAAAAAAATAAAGATTGAGAAAAAAGAAAAAAAACGTAGAAGAAAGAATAAAAGAAAAAAAGAAAAAATTAAAATAAAAAAATAAAAAAGAGAAAAAGAAATAAATATAAAAGTTGAGAGTCAAATGAGCATTGAGATTTGTTTAAAAATATTTGAGGTATAGAGGGGCAAAAAGGTAGTTGTTTTATATATAAAAACAAGAAATACTATTTTTGTAACACCTTTCTTATGGGGGGCAAAAATGCAAAGCCACTCACTTTGAGTGACATTTGTGTAGTTGTCCCAGATTAGCGGGCCGAGCTTGGGCCACACATGAGGTGGATAGAGCGGTCAACTTTAATGAATAATTCTAAATTCACATGTGATGATTGATGAATCAGCATTGCAGAAGAATACAGATCACGTGCGGGCCGTGTAATCTCCCACGCAACCCAAATCTAATCTGCAATCCAACTGCATTTTATCCATAACCTCTGCTCTTATTTCATTTTTCATTCTTCTATAAATTTAAATATTAATCAATTATATTTATTGTTTATAAACCATTTTCTCGAACAATTCCATATTTATATTAAATAATTAAAATACTTATTATACAATGACACAAATATGCTGGAATCAGCATAATTTTAATACATTTTCACCATTTTTCGTTGGTAATAACTAGTAAGCGATCAGTTAAAATAAAAAAGTAAGCGAACAGTTCTCTCCATCACAATTCTTCGAATTTATCGAACCTCCCAATGCCACTTCGTAACAACTACATTTAACGAGAAGCACCGGAGAAGATACAACTAGCAAACTCAAAAAGCTCTCAGTTTCAACAACTCTACTTTGCATAATTCCACTGTATTTATTCCAATTTTCGATTTGATCTTTTTCGATAATTGTCAATCTCATTGCGATTTTTGTTTGATTTCTTCGTATTATCAGTTTTTTGGATTGTGATTTGTTCTGATTTTGATTCAAATCTGGTGTTCATTTCCGATTCATGAAATGGACGGTGTTTCACTGATAATAGTGTAGAGTATGGGCTGCTTTATTTATTGCCGTTTATTTTGTTGACTTTTCCGTTATATGTACGTTTTTTTCAACAGGTAAGCATAAAAAAGGCTTCCAAAATGCAAGCTTCAACTTTCACAGTCAAAGGCAACATTGGATTTGGCCTTCAGAATCGAAGGATTTTGCAAGGCGTTAGTGATTTGCGTAGTAGGAATTTAGCTCGTAAAAGTCTCCGGATGACGGAGAGAAGTAATTGCTTTGGAGTAAGTATGGATTCTGCTTCTATGGGAATCGAACTTGGCCGTGCTAGGAGGACTGTTCAAAGTGTCTTCGGTTCGTCGGCAAAGGCCAGATCACACAGAGTTCGAGCTTCTGGTACATGTCACACTTCTCCTTTTCCGTATTTATATACTGAGTCAACGTTATAGCTTTATACAGAGGATTTATACAGAAAGAGGCGTATTTGATTGATTGTTTTTTGGAGTGTCTGCCTTCAACTTGCTGCTCAGTTTATGTTTGGATTTCTGAATCTCCTTGTGCGTGATAAAAATATGACATTTTGCTATCATGTTTAGAGTATGCACCTGTTTAGAGACATGTAATTTTCTTCCTTAATGAGTTTAGGGTTAAGTTTAAACTTGACTGTAGGATTCACTCTATTGGATAAAACTGTGAGGCAATCCATTGCTGTCTTCATTACAGATATGTTTGTGGGACTGCTCCATGTTGGCTCGGTTTCTGCTTATGCATGCGAAGGAGAATTAAAATTCTGCTATTGTGCTAACATAAGGTGGCTAAAAACTGTTCAATGGTAGTCTTGGATTTCTGGTTCCCTTTTGTCTGCTCCAACAGTATAACACCACATTAGTGATTTGGTAAAGGGAAAGGATGGAGAGACTAAAAGTGGATAATAGTTGGGTGTGAAGTTGCTATGGTACCGCACTACTGGTATGGTGGTACGCTTAGTTGTAATTTGGTGAGAATGGTCAACCTTAGGAATTGGTGGATTGCTTGCAGGTTACGAGTGAGAGATGTCACATCCGGTGGATGGTTTTAGTGCATAGAAGATAGTTAAATATTATTAACTTTTCTCATATGGGTGGGAGCTGAGTGAAAAGTCTTTTCTTTTCTCTCTTTCCTTTTCTTAGTTTTGGATCTCATTTCCTGAAACAACCAAAATACGTACCTAAACTTCACTTTTTCACCTGTCTGTTCGAGTAGATTAAATTTAGGTTTAATTTTGAAAAAAAAGAATATTTTCATTGTTTTGTCATGTGGATTAACCATCAGCAGAGTATGCTGTACAAAGAATGTTATTGGAACTTAAATAAGCTTCAACCTGACTGCCTCTCTTTGAATAGGATAACAAGAAAGGTCCTGCATGGTGCATGAAACTTAATAACAATCATGTCTATTGCTGCGTGGCAGGAGAGGATATTGAGGATGCAGCACCTCTCAAAGTTCAAGGGCAATCATCTGGATCAGTACTTCCCTATGTGGGTGTAGCTTGTCTGGGAGCAATTTTATTTGGATATCACCTAGGGTATGACATTTTTTTTGAATGAAGAACATTCATTTACTGGTATTTTATCTTACATATGTTATCATAGTTGCCTCTCCATCAACATGTTTATGCATCTCATAGGTGTGTCCACAGGTTTGGTTTGTTTTACACGCTAGTTGTAATTAGACTGTTAATGCTGGTTTGGAACCAAACCTTAACCAATGAAAGTGCAATCATAGTATTTGCTTAGTTGGTCTTGGTTGCCGGCTCAACTGTTTGATTGTATAAGCTAAATATTTGTTGATTCTACATTTTGTTTTCTCGTGAGCGAAATTCAAAGTTTTGTTTGTAGTTTGCATTCCCTATCAAGTTTTTGAATTTTCTTCTCACCATGAATTGAAGTTTTGTTTTATATAAATAAGAAATTGGGCCCAAAAAGAGAGGCAAACAACTTTCTGAACTTTAAAATAGGCCCTGGTACCTTCTTGATAACAACTTATCTAAAATATGGAAAGTTGAATGATAAAAGTTGCTTTTTAATGAAGTTGACATAATTCTTGGAGAACCCACTGAAAGCGGAATGGGACAGTTGTTATGGGATAGGGGAGTGTTTCTACCACCCTACTTTAGAAAGTGAAAATAGATGAATTAGTTCAGTTCTGGTTGGCTTCTGCTCAATTTTTGGGTCAGACTGGACCAAGCATTTCTAGTTCAGGCATTTGCTAAGCCATAAACATTTTTAGTTCAGGTGCATTCGAAGCCCTGCAGTTTATACATGTAACCCTCTGGTTTATAGTGTGCTATTTAGTTCCACGATAACTGTCATTTTTCTGGTTCAGGGTGGTGAATGGTGCCCTTGAGTACCTAGCTAAGGATCTTGGGATTGCCGAGAACACTGTTATACAAGGCAAGTTTTGATTGAATGCTTTTTTATGTAAATAATAGCTTCAATTGACTACTATCCTTTTTTACTGGTTCCCGAGCTGCTGGAAAAAAGGGTCAGCTTCTTTATGAAGCCTTTGCTCTGTCACAGAGTTAATGTTGTTGCTGTGTTAGGGAAAACAATTATTTGGCAAGCCTTGTCCAGATGTCGTATTTCTTACAGTTTACTTCCTTTGGTTTATTATCTAGATATAGGAGTACCAATTTTATATTTGATTTCTTTTATTAGGATGGATTGTTAGCACAGTTCTTGCTGGCGCCTTTGTTGGTTCATTTACTGGTGGAGCTCTGGCTGATAAATTTGGCCGAACAAAGACATTTATATTGGATGCGATTCCACTTGCAGTTGGTGCATTTCTATGGTATGTACCTTACTATAGTCAAAGATACAATATCAGGTCATTACCATTGATATAAACATCTAATATGATGTCAAAACTTTCAGTACCACTGCTCAGAGTGTTCAGGCTATGATCATTGGACGCTTACTTACTGGAGTTGGCATTGGCATCTCATCTGCTATTGTGCCACTTTACATATCTGAGGTGTATATCTTACTCAAAGTTACACCTTTTAGACAGTATCCAATGGTTTTAGTTTTGGTTTCATAGCATTCTAACAAACTTTCGGTGCTTAGATCTCACCCACGGAAATTCGCGGCACACTTGGAACAGTCAATCAGCTATTCATTTGCATTGGAATTCTTGTTGCACTAGTGGTTGGATTGCCTTTGTCTGGAAATTCTTCGTGGTAATTTCTCATTACGTATGTTCATAGCAGAAAACAATTTAGAGATTTATAACTTTAAAATGATTGGTACATGAAGTCATCCATAGGCCTTCCAAAAGATTTTGACAGAAGAAGATTCCAACAAGATGGCATGAATGGTTCTATCTAGACCTGATTATTCCAGAACCAATAGGGTACCCATTTGGTGGTCCTAATATAATTCTGGACTAGTTTGAGATTAAAGTGGTGGTAGATGGCAGAGTTTAACACTTTGGTGCCTAATTCTCTAGTCTTCTTATTTTCTGTTATTTTTAACTTTTATGTATTTTTCAGTCTTGGTAGTTCATGAATCTTCTATTGATAATATTACAACTAAAACTCAATATTCACTTCAGTTCAGTTACTGTTGTATTTCTCTAGTTCCATACAGTGGTGAGGTGAGGTGGGTTAAGCTTAAGTTTATTTATTCGGGTCCCTGTTCAGATAATAAAGTGTCAGGTTATTTGCTTAGTTTCTTTGATGGAAGTCGTCTTGTCTTTGTTTGCCCTTATATGCTTACCTAGCAGGCTTCTAATTGTTTTAAAATCAATTAACTCATGTTTATTTATTATCTATTTTCTTCAAACTTAGCGAGTTCTGCATTGATTTTATGATCTTTTTCATCAGGGAATTTCATTGTGACTTGAGTTGGGTTTTCCTTGAGAAAGAATTTGAAGTAAAATGAAAACTGTTTATCCCCAATTGGTTTAATTTCTATTAGCAGGGTGGTACTCCAGCTTTTGGGTTCTAAAGCAAATAGCGATACTCCGTTTCTGTAGTTTTGTGATACAGTGATCCTTTTGGAATGTCCCAGATGCCAAAACTGTTCATGCTTAGGGAATATTTTCTTTGATCAACCGTTTTGATGCTATTGGGAAGAACGCAAACCAAGTCGTGTACCTCGACTTTTTACTTTTCTAATTGATGCCAGAGCAAGCGGGCCCTCACAGGATTACCCGTTAATGTTATTTTATTTACTTATTTGCATGTTTCTGGGCTTATTGCATATTCTACTTCCGTTTCTAACTGATACTTTTACATCTACCTTGTTCAGAAATGAATAAGGTTCTACCACTAGTAGTTGCCGGACTTCAGAAACTCTAACGAGCATGATTTTTCTGACCTTTGCAATTCTCGTGTTAATGATTAAATATTTGGGTTTAAATCGTCAAGTTACATGTCTCCAATTCATATGTCAGGTGGAGAACAATGTTTGGTATAGCACTTATTCCATCTGTTTTACTTGCACTAGGAATGGCATTTTCTCCAGAAAGTCCTCGGTGGCTATATCAGGTTTTCTCATGAGATCTTTCTTTTCTAGTTTGAAATCTTCATTATGGATATCCTGTCTACTGCTACAATCTATGTCAGAAACTTGTAGTCTTAAACTGTCCAATTCGATTTTGCAGCAAGGGAGAATATCTGAAGCTGAGACATCTATTAAAAGACTATATGGTAAAGAAAGAGTTGCTGAGGTTATGGGTGATTTGGAAGCTGCTGCTCAGGGTTCTACAGAACCAGATGCTGGGTGGCTTGATCTATTTAGTAGCCGTTATTGGAAAGGTATATCTTTGATCATTCAGTTATGTGGATAATGTTGATGATGCATGTCTAATAAACGTCTGAAGCTCAGTTCTTATATCCTTAGGTTTAATATTTTCCTACATATCGTTTAAGAATGAACTCCAATTTCTGTGCATGCTGTCAAATTGTTAACATCTTCCTTTTGGCTGCTATCCTGCGCCACCATCATTAGGAACTTTTGACAATGGTGTGTTGTACCTCTGCTGCACTAAAGAAAAACATCTCAGTTATTTTGCTTAAGTTCCAAAACCTTGATAATTCACTGAAGCATAGGTTTTAGTCTGGTATGTGTCTCCTTTTTACTCCTTAATCAACTTTGTTTGTTATTTGTTTTTGTTTTTGTTTTTTCGGCTTTTTTGGTCCAGCTATGTAGAATAATGGACCTTAAATTCTGTTGTCTTCCACAATTTGCATCCTTCATACTTTTCTTGGTTGGAAGAGAACTGTTACTGACAACTTAATTTGTTTTACTAACAATAAAAGTCTGTCTGGTTTTTGCTTGTGCGCACTCATTTCTCCACCTGAGTTTGTTCTTAATGTGCTATTATCAGTCTATGGTCACTCATTCCATCATTCAAAATGTATTTGATATTTTGAGCTCCTGATATATCTGTGCCATATTGTACCACCAAAATGAGACAGTTGTATCACCAAAATAGTCTAATTATTGTTGTCATTGCAGTTGTTAGCATTGGTGGAGCTATGTTCTTGTTCCAGCAGTTGGCCGGGATAAATGCTGTTGTCTATTATTCCACTGCAGTGTTCCGAAGTGCTGGAATTTCATCCGATGTAGCAGCCAGTGCTCTGGTTGGAGCAGCCAACGTCTTTGGTTAGTCTTCTTCTCAAGGTTTTTGGTAACAGCTGTGGCTAAATATGGAATATATTTTTCTAATTGGATACATATTCATCCAGGGACAACGGTGGCATCCTCTTTGATGGACAAACAAGGAAGGAAGAGTCTCTTGCTCATAAGCTATACTGGAATGGTAAGTCATTTTTGGTCCTCGATGGGGTTTGCTATGTCAAAAAAAAATTACAACAACTGAACTGCGTTCATCCTTTGAGCTAGGAATATGCGATATTTTACATTTAGGTGATTAATTACATGTATTCTGTTTGAAGGTTTTGCCTTTTAATAGACATTTGGATGCACACATACACACGTATATACATATGAAAATACAGCAAAGTCTTCATGGGAAAAGAAACAAGCAAATCTATGCTTGTTGAACGGCCTTGTACTTCCAGAAATTCTATCTATCTGTAGCACTAGCAAGTAGCAATGCTATACCCTGTTATAATGTGATGCAAATCATTTACGTAGTAGAGATTGAAAACCTAAATCCTTGCCTAGAGCAATACTTAAATCACTTTGCTTGCGGCGTCAGTTTTGAGAAAACAATTCTTACAGCATACAACCAATTTTTCCAAAACGAAATGCAAAATCCTAACAGAAACATTGTTTCCTTTTAGAAGGAGATCAGAACTATAAAGGACCAAACTGTTTTCTAATCCAAACGTCAAAAGTCATGGAATTTGATCATTCTCTTTGTGAATCTTAGTCTTCTAAGATGATCATGTGAAAACTTGGAATCATAACCATAAGGGAAAATTTCACAGACCTCTCTCCAGGTTTACCTTTGCAACATTGACCTTGCTCGTAGTTTAAGATTTTACAATAACCTCCCTTATTTCGATTCTCTTGTAACAAGATTGATGTAAATGATAAAAGTATTTGTAATATTCCAAAGATGTCCTTGTGTACCTTTAACTGATAAAATGGAGAAACATATAATCCTCCCAATAAATAGATGAACTGTAAGCATATGAATGTATAAAATAGGTTGAGATGTGGTAGTTTGCACAATTCGGATTTCTCCGCTTCATAAAATCTAGATGGAAAGCCGAACTAAGGTCCAGACGTTATATACCTTCAGCTTTAAATCTTCATCTTTTCTCCACTTTATTATACCTACATTATAGGATGATATCAACTGATAATTGTTTTTACGCTTACATATTTCTATGACTGTCATAGCCATTTCACATCTTAGTGGAAGTAACATTGTTGCTCGTGAGCAAACTTCGGGCAGTCTGTTATGGAAATGAGTTGAATGTGATATAATTAAAGAAGTGATAGCTCATCGTAGATTTTTCTTTTTTCTTTTTGGCTCTCTTAATTGCTTTTAAAAATTTCATGTTGAAATTTGTTTCTTATATTTACTTTTTAGCACACAAATAATACTATTTTTCCAATGTAGCTAGCATAAATGATTTTCGTTTTTAATTGGATGGAGCTTTGTATTACAAATATAACACCCAATAATTAAGGTAAAAATGGGGCAACTTCAGAATGTTTGACAAATTATTAGTTGAATTCGTTACTAATAAGGAATTGAAGGTAATATCTCAAATGGTGACTAATGTAATTGTTAGCGAGGTTAACCTAGATGGATTTGTGAAAATTTTCCATTCAATAATTAATATCACAAGTTTCGTTATGAAAAAATCAAAATAAAGGAGTGAGTGTAATATTCCAAACCACAAGAGAAGTTAGTGTTAAAAAGGTAAACTTGAAGGGAGGTCTTCGAAATATTCCCCAACTATAATCTCGGGCAGAGAAAATTCCAACATGAAGCTCTCTGGGATAGCTTGCCTGAGACTTGTACCGTCTTATCCCAATTATCCTTGGCAGTTGAACTCATGCTTTTATGCATCCAGTTATCAATGCTAAGATGGTTCCTTAGCTGCAACCCATGCATGCATATGATGAGGCCTGAAGGGACATTATGCGTTTATATTCCTGATTTTTGGCTTGTTTCTGATTTAGTAATCTATTTTTAGCTTTATCTTGTTCTATCCATTTTGTTTCCGATTCTCATCGTATTCTCTTTTCACAGGCTGCATCAATGATGTTGCTTTCCTTGTCATTCACTTGGAAGGTCCTGACACCATATTCTGGCACACTGGCTGTTCTTGGTACTGTCCTGTAAGTATCATGTGCTTCCCTGCTGTTAGATCATTACTTCTTTTTTTCCACTGAAGCAATTTCTTCTGTATTAGGCAGCTTTTTCCCCCTTTGTCAATGCAAATGATTTTTTTTTTAAGGAATGCAAAGGAAATGTGTGTATATATATTTTGTGGATACCTTTTTTCTCTGCAGCTATGTGTTGTCCTTTTCACTTGGTGCTGGTCCTGTGCCTGCTCTTCTACTTCCAGAGATATTTGCTTCCAGAATTAGGGCAAAAGCGGTGGCTCTCTCTTTGGGGGTGCATTGGGTGAGTTACTGCTTGGAAACCTTAGTATTTTTTTGCTGCTAAAAGTGTTACATAGTCTATTTTTCCTTCCCTTTTTTTTGGCAAATAAAAGGTTATGACTACTATAAACATCATTTATGGTGTTCAATGATTAGCTGGAAGCAAACTTTTATGCCAAAGTCCTAATATCACAATAAGCTGAAATTTGTGCTGACAGAAGTATGCTTAAATGTCTTTTGAGCATATTTCTCAATGCCATGCCTCTTGGGTAACATGATATGCCAGGGTGCTTTGGGGAATATGCATTTTATTGAAGCACCAAAGACAGTAGTCCCTTGGCTCTCTGATTTTGAGTGTTATTGTATACTTCTTTTGTTTAAGAAGTATCTTTTGCTTTTGATTGTTATGTTCCCAGAATGAGCTCTAAGAAGATACATATGAAAAGGTAGGAATTGATTGTTGCCCTTCACTGTGGTGGTATTTGCTGCACTGTAAGGTTAATTGAAGGCTCATTCACTCCATGTTTACTTATTGTTTCTAACTCGTATTTCTCCTTGAACAGATAATAAACTTCTTTATTGGCCTGTACTTCTTGAGCGTTGTAACTAAATTTGGAATCAGTATGGTGTACATGGGATTTGCATCCGTTTGTCTTCTTGCTGTCATGTATATCTCTGGTAATGTCGTGGAGACAAAGGGGCGGTCGCTGGAGGAGATAGAGCGAGAGTTAAGTCCAACAATTTGAGTGGTACAACACAAACTATCACTGAGAGTAATTTCAGCTTCCGCCATCCAGTGATCTGGATGTTGAAGAGATTCTCCACAGTGGGAGTCTGTTGCGAGACTCGAGTTGTATCACTTACCCTTTAGCTATCTCTTTGATTTTCTTGTACCTTCGGCATCATGAATCATGCAACATTGTAAAAACATGTAACTGTTATGGAAGATATAAATGAGTATTTCTGTACCCATCTCCAGAAGTCTTTTTCAGCTGTTAATTATTTGCGACTACAGTGAAGCGTAGGTCGGTAGGTGTGCAAGATGATAATGTATGTAAATAGTTGTCTTCGGATGCCAGCAATAGGGACTCACTGTCATGCAAGTTGCGTGATAGTTTTGTTCCATAATAAGAAATCTTTTCCATGGACTTTTCAGTCTTTAATTTTTCATTCCTTAGCTACCTGAAATATGTTGTTTTGACCAGTGAGAGGGAAAAATTATACTGGACTCCAACTGTGTTAAAGCCTTTCTACCACACAGTTGAAAAAACCTGTAAATCTTAACCTTTGAAGGCCGCTTGTTACTTGCTCTTCGCTATTTTTTTGTTGCACGACATGGTTGATATGTACTATTTGACGAAAGATTTGGCTAGAAGCCCAGACCACTTGAGAGAATCATGTATATATCACTTTCGTCTACCTGTAGGAATTGGTAATCCTTTTCGTACTGTAAATCAGAAAATGCAATGATGGTGAGGATTTCATTTGCATCGTGTGTTATCACCAAATCAATAAATATATTCTCAACTTATTAAATCACTTAACCATAGTAAATTGATATACAAGTGAGTCTATTGATAACTGTGAAATCCCCGAAGCTAGTTCGCACTGTTCGAACCTTCTGGATAATCCTAAATCCTTCTCAGTATTTCAAAGACTAAAAGCGCAAAAAAAACTTCTAAGATCCATTGAAGCTTTAAGTGCGAAGCACAAATAAATAAAGCGTCGGCTTAAATGAAGAAAAACGCCGATGGAGAAAAAAATACAAATATATATGTATAATCCAAGACTAATAATTATAACAAGCATGAATAACAAATATATAGACAGAGAAATTGAAAGAAATGTTGTCCCTCGCTTCAGGGCTTAAGCGCGCTTAAATATCAGGCTTTTGTCTACAACAAGGTTCAAACCTGTGACGTGCGCTTCACCCACACCTCATGTGCTAAGATCTTACCACTAGACCATGGGGGAACACATACAAAAGCTAAGTATACATGAAGTTGCTAAAATTATATACACATGTAGTCCAATTGAATTCCTTCTAGGATGCTGCATCAGAAGTTAAATCCACAGAATGTCTGTACTGCCCAGCTAAATAAGAAAGCATCAATCACTATATAAATGTCTGCGCAAGTACCAGACAACAAACTGAAATGCTAATCAAGTGTAGAGGGGGCTAGTGTGAAAACCAAAAGTACCATATAGGTTGCCTAGATTCCAGACAAACCTGGTTTTAGAGAATAAGAAGAGCTTGGCATCATAATGTAAGGAAGGAGAACAAACTCCGTCTCCTTCACTGGAATTTCCAAACTGTGTCTTTTTTTGCAAGAAAAATATTAACAAATGAAACACGTGCATTTACAAGTGAAAGGGCCACGACCATAAGAATCAAAGCTATTTAGCAGTAATTGGCTGATCTACACCTGAGCCGAGGCTTAGTTTCCATTTCCTCATAAACCTAGGGATCAATGTACATCTTCACTCTTAAACCTGGGTTTACAAGCTTAGATGATTTAGTTAGACATCATCTTAATTGATAATAGATCAACTATGACATGTAGATCAAAGACGCTGCCTTCCTTGGAGCTGTCTAGCATGATAGCAGCATTCCATACTCAGAGGCTGATATCTCTACATATTGGATTTCCTTTCCCATCTTTCCTTGGTGTCGAGCCTACAGTTGGTAAAAAATGCACGATTCATAAGAACATAAAGTATACAAAATCAAAATATCAGACAGAAAGAAACAGCACAAACCAAGTACAACATGATCCATTTTTTTTTGGGCACTAAATCTTATGGTTCGTTCTAAAAGTAATGATTGCAAACATTTAGAATGGTATACCCCCAATGCAACTTCTGCCGCTTTTTTGACAGTGTGTTGTCCTCTTGAGAGGATGAAAGGTCCATCATACTGGCTATTGACAAAGTAATTCTCGGATCTTCAGCTGTTTTAATTGACTTCTCATCCATGATCTCCTTGCATTTGGCATTGACATCTTTACCATTATACTTTTCAGTCTCCACAAGAGTTCCTGAAAAGCTCTCCTCATCAAAATGTAAACTAGAAATTCACTTTCAATAGAAAATATAAACAAAAAGAGTCGTTGAAAACGTAAACGAAGTGCGGAAGAATCGAACTATACACCTTTTGATTTATCCTTAACCTTTGATTTTGCTTTTATTTTTAAGCGTCTTCGGTGCAACTCCTGGCAAATCCAAATAATATGATATTGAAAAAACAATCCAGTCAAACTAAGATGAAAAAACTAAAACAACTACGTACATATATCTTTATATCTAAATGTCATTTGCTCAATTAATGTAGTCCCTAACCTGTAGCTCAGCAAGCAAGTTTTGAATTTCCTTTGTCAAGCATTCCGAGCATAATAACATGATATGTTTTAACTTATAGTTTCAGATTCTGAAAAAGCTCGCAAGTACATAATTGCACGTGTTACATAAAGGAGGTGAGGCACATGCCCTTCTATTGATTCTAGTGTTTTCAGAATAACAACTCAATGTTTTCCAACTTGCACTTCATGCTTTAGATATTACAGTAAGGAAAAGTGTAAATTTGACATGTGAACAAATGATAGTGATAGCTCAACACCCTCTTTAGTTTTTATAGCTACAAACAAGAAAATGGACCTCCATTTTACAACTTCCTCACATCAGAGAATATATAAGTTGTTGCTAAGGATCTACAGTTTGGGTTACTTGCTGAATCATAGACTATAAAGTCACATGTGATATGATATGCTTTATCATTGTAGGTTAATGTGAAAGCCAAAACACATCAACCTACAATGATAATAGTGACAAAATACCAATTCACAGAAGCAAAGGTTATTTTTTTTCTCTTTGAGGTAGAACCCACAAAAGCACAACACCGCTGGAAATTGTGAAAGTCACTCACATTAGGAAAAATAACCAATGAAAATTTTTGGTTTGCCTCTACATATTCAATCAACTACGCCTCAATCCCAAACTAATTGCCTCATCTAGCAAAGTTATCATAATTATAGCTTCTTCATAGAGAAATATAGGGGGAAAAGTGGAGCTTTTTTTTTAGGTTTATGATTGAAAACAACAAGGAAACTAGGTTTGATTAGACATTTCAAGGTAGGAGGAAAAAGAGATTACTTGAAATTTGGAAATTTGAGCAGAGTTGAGACCCTTTTTAGTAGTGAAATTGGGTTGCAGAGATGGTGCTGATGCTATCGCTGCTTCTCTCCTCCCGTCTTCCTCTTCCTCTTCCATTGAACCAGCTCCAGACCCGACTCTGACCCGTTTCGCCATGTGTGGCAATTATTCGGGCCTTTAGGTCCAGAGAAAGGAATGGGCCTAGAAGGGCCTTGTATATCTTCAACTTTTGACTCCCAAATGAATCAAATTTAAAACTTAACAAGTTTTGACTTTAAAGGTTTCTCTATTAGAACCGAGAGGTTAAAAGTTTAACATCATTCATTTACAAGGTCGTATAATTTTTTAATATAGATTGTTTGGTGTGAGGGATAAAAATAAATAGTCCTGAGATAAAATTTTAGTATCTTATTTGGTTGTCAAGTACGGAATAACTTATCCCGTCATTTATACCATATTGATGAGATAAATTATCTCATATACATGATGGGATAACCTATCCTAGGATAGCTAATCTCGAAATGATTAATCCCGAAATAATTTATTCACAATCAAACGACCTATTAGGGTTGTAAAGTATCTACCGCCCACTCAATTTGCACCTCAAATTTTTTAAAATTATTTAGTTTGTATTCAATTTTGACAAACATCACACAAAACAGATTTCTTCTCCTCCTCCTTTTGCTTTTTGGTATCCGTTATTTACTTACATTATAAATACTCAATACGAATAAGTATTCATCCAAAGATACTATTCCAATATCTTCAGTATTCATTCATTGGCATATTTATGAGTATATATATACATTTAGATTCAATACCAGTGAAAATGAAAATTAATATTCAGGCATGGTACAGAAAGAAAAACAGTTAGGGGTCGTTTGGTAGCTGGTTTAGAGTTGAGTTATGCAGGTATTAAATTCTGCATAAATAATACTACGTTTGGTAGCTAATTAGGAGGTAAATTATTCATGTATAAAATTAATACAACATTTGGTTTGCAATTTTAAAATCCGCATAACTAATACATGTATAAGTTATGAGGGAATCTATGTATTATCTTATGCAGGATAGAAGGAGGAATAAGTAATACATGTATAACTAATACATGAATAACTAATCCCTGCATAAATAATACATAAATTCCCTCCTAACTAATCTCTACATTACTAATACCTGCATAACTCTAACCAGCTACCAAAAGATCCCTCAGTGTGAGACAATAAAATCTTTCGAAAAAATAAAATAATATTAGCCGCCTGAAACGTGACTAACTGAATCAGAAATAAATAAATTGATTAATTAAAAGAAGAGAGAAAAGGTTGCGTAACACTGATACCGTTCCATGTGAAGACATTGAGATCTGAAAAAATATTCAGCCACTCTACAGTCTACGCCCAAACCAAAATATATTTTGATAATAAATACTCCTAGTGTATATTTACAAAAGACAAAATCAATATGAAAGTCTAATTACGTTTTACTCACTTGCTTTATCTTATATTTACATTATAATATTCTACTCTTAATTAAAAGGAAACCGTGCTCCTAACACATGCACGCACAATTCGAGGGATATGTTATATACGTAGTCGAACTATGTTATGTTTTAATTGAGTATTTAATATATAATAAAATAATTTATTAAATATTTTTGGTTAAAATTTTAAATTTTTTAACGTATTCTTATGTGTTTATTAGGCAATTAAATTAATCACGCGAAATATATTATCTTATTTAATTATACACATCATTTTTTATTTGAGATTTTATTGTTTATTAAGATTTATACATATAATTAAAGAGATGATATATTTTACGTGATTAATTTAACTATCTATGAAACAAAAATTTTAACAAAAAATATTTTATAATATGTTTATATGCTAAATTGAAATATATTGAAATTTTGACTATTTAAATATTTTTACTAATAAATTTAAAGAAGTGTCAATATATTGGGCCTATTATACATATAAGTTGGTGCTTGATTTGATGGTCTATCAAAATAACCTCTTTATCACATTTTTTTTTTAATCATCTTCAAATCTCATTTAATCAATTAATTATTTAAATTTTTATTTCATTAAGAAGGATTCAAATTTTTCACCTCGTAAATCTCCTCTCTTACTTGCGGTGAGACATTACAGCGTTGAACAAAATTTCGGCAGGAAAGACGACTTCTCGTGCCCTATTTCGTTCCTAATTATAGTGGTACCACTTAGCCCATAAGTAGCTTACAATTTTTTTTTAGTTAAAAGAACTTTTCCTCCTCTTATATTAATTGTTTATTTTATTAAATTAAAAAAAATTACTTAAATATTTTCATATTATTTTTGTTTGAAAATATCAATATTTGTTTGTAAGTTTCAAAAGAATTTCTTAAACTATATTTTTATTTATAGTATTTTAAAATACGTGTAAAAATGAGAATAGACAACTAATATAAAACGGCAAAAGTAGCATTATTGTAGTAGAGATCTCCCAAATTATGCATAAATACTCTATTTAAAGTTGCAGGAGAATATTTTATTATTAGAATCTTTTTATCAATATTAAGCTCACCCACTATACAACACATGGGGTAGTCTCCAAGATGGAATCTATTGTCATCAAATATAAAAATACAAACATTTTGTATTTATACACCCACTTGGTTTTCTCTCCATCTTCTAACTTTCACTCTATAGTGTGCCTCCTCTTCATCTCTTCCGGCGGATCATCGCCGTCGGAATCTGGTAAAACCCGACCCGACCCGGACTTGAGTATACGATGGAGGATTACTTGAAGCTGTTTGTTGAAGAGACGTCGTTTTACAATCGGGTGGTATTGGGTACATTCTTGCCGGAATCATGGTGGGGACCACTTCCTCACATGGTTCAAGGATGGCTCCGTAACTACATTGGTGGTGTTCTACTTTACTTTATCTCCGGTTTACTCTGGTGCTTCTACATCTATCACTTGAAGCGCAATGTCTATATTCCCAAAGGTATCACGCATGCATTCACATTTCCTTGTGTCTATGTGGATTAATTATTATAAAAACCTTGATGAACAATTAGAATTTTCTGTTTATCAACTTTTTCGTGGTGGATTATGCTTAAAAAGAGAGGAAAAAAAGTTCAATAGAACTTCCTAAGTATGGGAAAACAAAAATATGCAAATAGATGATCCTTTTAATTAAGGTGAAGATTTTGCTTTGATGACTATGGATCTGAACTAAATCACATAGATAGCTATTTATGATTTCTAGAGCGAATCTCCATAATTATCTCAAGTTAATATCAGTGTTATAGAATTGTTCAAGCTAATCTTATGTTTGTTATACCTTTTTTTTTTTTGATAACCTTGGTGTCTGGGCGTTCACCTAGACTAATTCCACGGGATACTTGCCACCTCGCACTAGTAACATGTATCAGGTAACTCTGTTCACCAAGGCTAGAACAAATGAGAAGAAATCACCTATGCTGGGATTTGAACCTGAGACCTCGTCGTGCTCAACCCACTTAATTGACCACTAGACCACACTCTTGGGTATATTTGTTATACTTCTTCATTTGAGCAGTTTACATAGACTAATTAATGGTCCTCTTAGTTCAAAATATGGATGTCAATATCTCAATGAATGTAACAAATTCTAGTTTTTTATGCTTCGATAAAGATAACAGTAATTCTTGCTTTATATTCTTTTGTGATGTTCGTTTGGTCAAAAGGAGAAATTATGGACTCATGAACATTTTGATTACAGATGCCATCCCCTCAAACAATGCAATGCTCTTGCAAATATCAGTTGCCATGAAAGCTATGCCGTGGTACTGTGCCCTTCCATCACTTTCTGAATACATGATTGAAAATGGATGGACCAAATGTTTTGCAAGAATAAGTGATGTCGGATGGCCTTCCTACGTCATCAATGCGGCTATTTATCTTGTAATAGTGGAGTTTGGAATCTACTGGATGCACAAGTTGTTGCATGACATAAAACCTCTGTACAAATATCTGCATGCTACGCATCATATTTACAACAAGCAAAACACACTTTCCCCGTTTGCTGGTAAGCTCTTAAGTCTAGTCATACCATATTGGTGCTTATTTCTGATAACAACTTCTAGCTGTCGGAGCATTTAGGTTTCTCTATGATACTCTATTGATAGTTTGTTGAACTACTGCACATTTCCTGTATGATGACTAAAATGTTGAGAAGCTAATCATGAGAACAACAAATTAATGTGTAAATTTTAACATCCTTGTCTTGTGTCATGCACCCTTTTCTTTCTTGATCAGGGGTGTTGACTTAGTATTTGGTTAGACTCGTATTACCAGGACTACCAGGAGTCCCCTCACAAATAATACTTGAAATGAAATTAAGGCTATGAGAATAACTCAACTCATTGGAATTTCTTCTCTTACCTTTTAATTGTTTCTGTGTGCGAATATACTGGGTATGTTGTTGTTTGTGTGCGAAATCCAGTTTACTTGAAAAGAGTGGAGTAGTGTTTGGTAACTTTTCTGTTCCTGGTTTCGCCTTTCATTTCGTTGGAAACTAGAACCTATGATAGGATTGAGGAAAGAAAAATATTTAAGCAAATTTCTCAAAATGTGGACATTTGGAAAAATGGCTTAAAGGTATTTCCTATGTTTCCACCACAAAGAGAAAAAGAATGTATAGATTGGTCCTTCGAATCACACCCACAATATGCATTTGTGTTCAGCTCCACTATTAAATCGCCTCTCTCTGCAGAACATTCCCTAACCCACGCACAACAGCATAACCCCTCACTATCTTCTCTTCCCTACTTTTTCATCCCAAAACAGAAAAAATAGGACCTCCCTATCTTATCTTATCTGCACATCAGACTCTGCTTCACTCTCTTTCTTGTATACATACATAGTTCTGTATACATCCACTTTGTCTTTCTTTTTGCAAGTGAAAAAGGCTAGTATTCTTTTTATTCCTTTATCAGGTAATAGAAGATAGAATAGTTTCTAAAATAGGCACCTAAAAGTCAGCATAGGTTTTTGGGGAAAACTCTATTTATTCTTCCGAACAAGTTCTCCACAAGAATCCCAACAAAAACTACCAGTTCTAAGATTTTTTTTTGCAAAATGAAAATAGAACTTCTTTTTGCTTTCTGGCCTAGATTTTCCTTCCTCCCGTCTAACTGAGTTTCAGATTCTAAATACACAGTTCTGGAAGTCAATCATTTAACAAATGCTTTTGAGACAATATATTTTGCTTTCTTATCAAACACCAAAAAGTAAGGAAACTACTTATTTTCCAGGAAAACATTTTCCTTCCTACCAAAAGCACCCTAAGTTTCAGCTGTTTGTCTTTTGTAACAATGCTATTATCTCTGACATTCTGAACTTTCTTTATAAGTCTCAACTCTTTGCAATGCATATCCGTTCTAGGAAATTGGTTGCTAAATCATCACAATATGCAAGCTAACTAATTCATGGTGTCCAGTTAATTTGTGATTCTTTATGTGTCATTTATGTGTCGTAATTTTCTGGTACTCTTTCAAGATAATTTGATCTCCAAAAGTCATAGATTCTTTTATGGTTTATCTGGCCATACTCATTGTTCTTTTCTAAGAGCCTCATAATGATCAACATGTTCTGCTACTCAGGATTGGCATTCCACCCATTGGATGGAATACTGCAGGCAGTGCCACACGTTGTAGCTCTATTCTTGGTGCCAATGCATTTCACTACACACATAGCGCTGATATTCCTGGAAGCCTTATGGACGGCTAATATTCATGACTGCATACATGGGAAGGTGTGGCCTGTAATGGGTGCCGGCTATCATACCATTCACCATACAACATACCGCCATAATTATGGTCATTACACAATATGGATGGATTGGATGTTTGGAACTCTTCGTGATCCCGTTGAAGAGGATACCAAGAAAATGTAATGTGCATGATTTGCACCCAAGGATGTTCCTTGTCCTAGTTGTTAGGTCACCTGTGGGATGTTAGAATTTACTCCTGTGTTTCCATCGTTAGTGGATGTAAATTTTGATGGTAGTAGTTTAAGTTGTAGACTGAAAACAGTTCTGTAGACTGATTGTGTTTTCTTATGTCTTTTCTTCCCTTATATTTAATGAACAATAAAATCTGTGGGGAAGTAAATCTCAGTTCTAACTTTATGCCACAGTTCTTGATGGTGTTCATATGTTCGTTGTGATAACTCATTGTGATTTCTACACACTTTGGGAGCACAACATACACTGCTGCTGTGATAATTTGTCTTAACATTTGTTTTTGTTGTCAAATAACTAACCCATCTTGGTCATTCAACTGATACATAATCAACAAAACCAGACAGGATTAAATGTTAATTAGCATTGTTATTACCGCGTAATTATGGAATCACAAAATTATAGAAATATACGAAGGTAATTACATAGCGAAAGCATATAGTTAATATGCTGATTTCTAGGTTCTGGTGGGTGACTCTGCTCGAATGTAACTTCATTTTTTTAAAGTTGAGAATTTACTGGAAAGATTATTTATTTAGTATGTGCTCGATACTTAATGACAAGAACATATCAGTCATTTTATAAACCTCTTATAGTCGAAAATTTTAGAGTATCAACAACCAACTTCGATAAGAAAGACCAACACCATAAAAGAAATTTCGATACTTTTACACACTAACTCTTATGAAATTGCTTGAATTTATGAGAAATGATAGCAAACGATATATTGCATCAATCAAACATAAGTACGTTATGAACAACAATGTGATTTCTTTGAATTTATTAGAAGCACAATGACCTTTAGTTGGTTTAATTGGGTCATTAAAACTTGTCTAATTACTCAAAGTAATGGAAATTTTCATCCAACTTTAGAGTACATTGAATGTACAGAAATGGACGATATTTGATTACATAAAGTTCAGTAATATATAAGTGATTTTTAAATCATATTGATATTAGTGGCAATGGTCAAAAGTTAATTACAAACAAACAGCATTTCAAAGTAAGAAATTGGAAAAATTAATAATTTGAATTTGGAAACTTGAAAGAAAAGAAAAATTATAAAATATAAAATATAAAATAAAAAATATGAGTATTATAAATTACTCTCTCCGTTTCAATTTGTTTGACCTATTTTGATTTGGCACGAAGTTTAAGAAAATAAGGAAGATTTTTAAAACTTGTGATTTTAAATTAAAGATATGTTATATGTATTAAAATATCATTTAATCTTGTGGTCTTGAATATGTCATATATAAAGTTATAATTAAAGAGTTTCTGAAAAAAGAAAAAATGCATAAAAAAAAAGAAAAATAAGTCAAACAAATTGAAACGAAGGGTAAATGTAAAAGAAAGTGTCAAATGTGTGGAGAAAACATTTTTACTTATTATTCGACATGATCTCCCTGACATTATCCCGTACTTCTTCGGAACTGCTGAGAGTTGGCAAATTCCTATCAAGATATCCATGTCTGCTACGTTGTTTCTATCTCCCAATTCCAATTTTATTATCAACCACAAAACTATTCCTTTTTACAAATCATTCAATTATAAAGTTACCACCTTTTCCTCCAAAACCAATGATAACAATCATCCCAACAAAAACGTGGAACAATGCAATCTTGAATTTGAAAGTCAAGATTATGGGTCATCATCAAACCCCATTTCACATTCAAGTTCAGGAATTAAAGGCCCTACTGCTCCATGGATGAGGGGTCCTCTTCTCGTTGAACCCAATCAAGTTTTGGACTTATCCAAATCAAGAAGGAAGAAAGATTCCAACTTTGCTAAAACCCAAAATCCTAGTGATGCACTTTCTGGTAAAGTTAGTGGAGGAAGAGGTAAAAAAGCAATGAAGAAGATTTATCAAGGAATTGATAAACTCCAAGAAACACAAATTTGGGAATGTACACAGGTGGAAACTGATGCAAAGGTTAAATTTCAGTTCCCACCAGGATCTTTAGCTGAATGGGGAGATGTGAGCTATGAAATTGAGGAGAAAAACTCATATGTGAAGCAGGACAATGTGGAAAGCCTTGAGGGAGTGGAATTTGATATTTTATCAAGAGAGAGTGAAGGAAGGGGGAATAGAAAAGGTGGGGAGAAATTGCCATGGGAGAGTGAGGAGCAAAACCCATATGGGAAGAAGGAAAATGTGGAAAGCCTTGAGGGAATGGAATCTGATATTTTATCAAGAGAGAGTGAAGGAAGGGGAAATAGAAAAAGTGGGGGGAAATTGCCATGGGAGAGTGAGGAGCAAAACCCATATGGGAAGCAGGACAATGTGGAAAGCCTTGAGGGAATGAAATTTGATATTTTATCAAGCGAAAGTGAAGGAAGGGGGAATAGAAAAAGTGGGGGGAAAATGCCATGGGAGAGTGAGGAGAGAATTGTGTATAGGAGAATGAAGAAGGAGAAAGTTCTTACGGCTGCTGAGTCGAATCTTGATGCAATGTTGCTTGAGAGATTGAGGGGTGAGGCTGCAAGGATTCAGAAGTGGGTGAAGGTTAAGAAAGCAGGAGTTACCCGAGCTGTTGTCGACCAAATTCACTTGGTTTGGAAGAATAATGAACTTGCAATGCTCAAATTTGACCTGCCTTTATGCCGTAATATGGACAGAGCTCAAGAAATTGTTGAGGTTTGTCTATAGACATTGTCGTATCTACGATTATATGTCAATAAATAAGCTTTCTTTATTTTGTGCTTCGTAGGGTGAAAAGAACTTGCAGAGGTACCTTTTCATTTTGTGATGTTATTACATTTTGTTTTCTGATCCTGCTATAACAAATTTGTATGTTTGATATATATAATGGTATTTAGTTGCGGTGTGGTTTCATTATCAAGCAAATATCTGTCGTCAAGGATTCTCATCTTAACCAATGCCCGTCTGATAATGCAGAGTTCTTAGAGAGACTATTTCCTCTTATACATCAAACCAAATTACCGTTAATGTTTTAAAAAACTTGTAATCCATCTATGATTGAGTTGAGTTTTTCTTTTATCTAGGAAAAAAGAAAGTGATTTTGGGACTGCCAGAACTGATTTTCAGTTGTCTTGGATGCTGGTAAAAGTGCTTGCTTCATGCAATCAATTTCTGTATTCAAACTTGTTATGATTTGTTCGCTCAAGGGGTCATAGTTGTGAATCCTCAGACAAGTCTAGTCCATCGATCAAGTTGGTAGCTTCACTTTGGAACTGTTTCCTTTCAGGGAAACCACTCTTACTCTTTATATTAAGCATGGCAGGACTATTTGTCCTTTCGAATGCTGCTCTTTATGTTTTTTAAGTTCTCTATCGTGTCTAATAAACCAGTCCTCATTGTTCCTAAATAATACTAACATGGTTTCTGGTATTTATTTCTCATAAATGTAGGGGTTACTTTGTTAATTTTCTGTCCTTTTTGATAGAATTGTGTGTTATTCCTTTTGTACTGCAGATGAAGACCGGAGGCTTTGTTGTTTGGAGGAAGAAAAATGCTCTGGTTGTTTATAGAGGATGTGACTATACTTTACGACAGAAAGATGATTTTCTATGTAGTCAACAGAACTCTTCATTTACTGAAAATATTAAAGAGACAAATGTTTTCTCGCCATTGAACTCAAGTGGGAGCAGTGAAGATGAAACGATAAGTGGTGAAAACTCAGAAGAGGATAACCTAGCAATGAATGAGTCACTTTATGAGAGGGAAGCTAATAGATTATTGGATGACTTAGGACCTCGTTATGTTGATTGGTGGTGGCCAAAGCCTTTGCCTGTGGATGCAGATTTGCTTCCTGAAGTAGTTCCTGGATTTAAGCCACCATTTAGACTTTGCCCACCACGTTCAAGATCAAAGCTGACAGATGATGAACTTACACACTTAAGGAAACTTGCTCGTTCTTTGCCAACTCATTTTGTCCTCGGTAAGTTTCTGGTCTTGATGATGCATATCTTGTGCAGCCGAAATTCTTAGGGAATTATATTCTGCATTTGTTTGCTGCTTGTGTATTTCCTAGATTGCTATACTGTCTCTATTGATTATTTGGACTCGAGTCATCTTTATCATTGACAATATTCCAGTTATGTAACTGAAGTTTGCTTGTTGTATGATGTTTGCTATGTGTGATATTATGCATTTATGTTCATGTCAAGAAAGAAAAATTGCCAGTGGTGCATTAGCAGTGGTATATGCTTCTTCTGAGTTTGAATGTCTAGACATTTAAAAAATGGACATGTAATATCACAGACTAATTAGGAAGGTGGGTTGCTTTCGACAAAGAAAACAGGATATCTGAATCAGAATTTTGACGAGGCTTGTCATTTGCAAGTTTTTGTATGTGGTGCCTTTTATTGTAAGGAACTCCTTTTATTCTATAGAATTGTCACTTCTGCATATGAGGGTCAAAAGAATCATCTTTGCCTAAACTTGTTTAAATATTGACTTTTACATATTCTCGATGTAAGATTTTGTGACTTGGGATTGCTTTAATGTAATTCTCAGAGTTTTATATTTTACTCCCTGAACTCGGCTTTCCCCCCAAAATCTGGTCAAGTTGACCCTAGGAATTAAAATGGTCAAATTTGCATGGAGATAGTAGATAATATATCAAAGGATCTACCTTTTACACTTCTTGAGGTTAAAGAGAAAGCAAGTCAGCTCCCTTCTTTCCACTCTTGTCGCTAGAACACTATACATGTGCACTCTCAACTGTTGCTAGGCCTTTGCTGCACATGAATAATAAATTAGCTAATTGTATTTATTTGGCATTTTTTATCGTGGATGATTTTATGAAAGGTTTGAGCACTCATTTTGATGCGATAGGTTATGCACCTTGTGCAACTCTATGACTATGTTTGTCCTGTTCGAGATAGTAATTATTTTTCATGACACAACATGAAGGGAGAAACAGAAAACTGCAAGGCTTGGCTGCAGCAGTCGTAAAATTGTGGGAGAAATGTCATATAGCAAAGATAGCTTTGAAGTGGGGAATTCCAAATACTAGCAATGAGCTAATGGCAAATGAGCTGAAGGTAAGTTTGGTCAGAACAATTCGTATTTAACATCCTTGTATTTTCTCAATTAATCGCAGTCAACTTCTTGAGCAATAGATGAGTCTATTCTAATAGTTTCTTATATTAGCAAGCTTGTGTTATGGTTACATGACATCAGTTATATTTCTAGGCATCTTTGTAGAGTAGAAAATGGGAGGAGAAGAGCTGTTAACTGCCCTCTGTTTCATGTAACTATCTTGTTTTCACCTGGTGGTTTGTTATAGTAGAATAAAATAGTTACTCCTCTTCAGTTTGAAACCCTATTTTGATTCTCTATGAATTAGGGATGGAAGTAGGGCAGAGCAGGTTCTGGCGAGGCAGAGGGCTGAGGCTTAAAGTTTTTCAGTTTTAAAGTTGCTCACTTTTAATACCCATTTGCATCCTTTTAATGTGGTCAATTCTTCCTATTCATACATAATAATCAAATTTAACTGGTGCACCAAGGGTGCAGCCTAGCAGCCAATGAATTGGGTGAAAATCTTGGAGACCAGGGTTCATATCCCAGTGGAGTGAAAAAGCGCTATGTCATTTCTTCCCATCAGATTATGGCAAGGATTTACCATGATTGGGCCTTGTCCTATGCTATTAGTTCTTCTTTCGCAGAAGAGAGAAAATAATTTGGGATTGAATTAGCTACCGAAATTGCAAAATACAGAAGAGGACTCAAGCAGCTAATATAGATGGTTTCAAAGCTTTGTTGGTGAATAATATGTCAGGGCTTGGTGCCAGAGTTGAGCTTAGGAAGCTTGGTGGTGAATGTTTCAGCGAAGACTACTTTCATAGTGATTGTGAGTGTTGGGAGCGTGTCATAGTAAACAATTGTGTGGTGTTGAAAACACTTCGACAACTGGAAAAAGCGTAAGAGTCTGGATGGTGTTCGGTGGAATTGTGGTTCAGGCTACAGAGATTGGTGTTGGAAATTGGTAGTGGTGGAAGCAAAACTTGAATTTTTGGCTGGTGGGTGGTGTTGGTTTTGGTTTCCTGACTGATATGACGTCATAATTGGTATCTATTAAACATATTTGATAAATCATTTGAGAGCCTGACTATTTTAATCAATAAAAAGAATCTGGATTTCCATGCAATCCTCTTTCCTACAAGTCGTTTCCGAAGTCATTTCTTGAAAGTGCTCTGTTATTACTGAATCGACTGAAGCTTCTTTTATTAGATTATGCATTATTGACTATCTTTTCATCTATTCTAGCCTTTTTTATCTACAAAATCTCCATAAACCAATCGTGAGCCTTCTTCTAAGCAGTGGTAGAAGCTAAATGAAAGAAGAGGTTGGGCGAATTGGCTATAGATCAGTGGCTTTATCTTTAAGATTCTGATAAAATGCTCATTTTTTCCCTTTTTGCAGTATCTTACAGGAGGAGTCCTTTTATTGCGGAATAAGTTCTTTATAATTCTATATAGAGGCAAGGATTTTCTTCCATCTCAAGTTGCAAGCCTTGTAGCTGAGAGGGAGGTGGAGCTCAGAAGATGTCAGCTTGAGGAAGAAGTTGCACGATTCAAAGCAATTGAAACTCTTCCAATCACTACTGAAGTATCAATGAGCAGTAGTAATGTTGGGACTTTATCAGAATTCCAGACATTTGCAGAACCTGGAAAGGAGAAATCTGAAATTGAAGTTCAATTAGTGGCTGAAAAGGAAAGATTAGAAAAAGAACTGAGGAATCAACAGCACAGCCTTTATGTTGTAAGTTATAAGCTATTCTTTTTTCACTTTCAATGTTTTAAGCACCAAATGAGACACTTTCCTACTCGATCATGCAGCTCAAGAAGAAGATCGAAAAATCATCTATAGCATTGGGAAAGATAAATGCTGCGTGGAGACCTGCCAAACAGGATGAAGATAAAGAAATCTTAACACTGGAAGAGAGACGATCTCTTAGGCAGATAGGATTGAAGATGGACAGGAGTTTAGTTCTTGGTGAGCAGACTTTTGCGATATTTTCCTGTCTTATCTTTCTTGGTCAAATTATGAATACTGTAGCTGAGTTGCGATTGAAATATTGAGAGGCTTGTACAGATTAATGTCCGTTATTTCCCCAGATTCTGGAATTTCTGCTATGATCACACATCTTTAATAGTTCCATAAAAAAGTCAACTATTATTTGTCATATTCCCTAGTTGGACTTGCTAAACAAACTGCTTTCCTCAATATTATTCATGGGCTCGACAACAATGCCTTGACCCGAACTAGTTGGCCCAACTATATGAATCCTTCATATTGATTCCGTTTTATTCAGGTTCATTTCATTCCAATACTCGAAAAAAAATGCCTCTATCTGATAACTACTAATTGCTCAAAATTTTAGGATCTTTAAATATTGATGAAGTTTGCAGTTCTGTTCTATGATAAAACTATTTCGTGATCACTCGGTCACCTCACATCTACTTTCTCAATTTGATTTCAGGGAGACGCGGTGTTTTTGATGGTGTATTAGCTGGTCTCCATCAGCATTGGAAGCACAGAGAAGTTGTTAAGGTGATCACAATGCAGAAAGTCATTTCTCAGGTCATTCATACTGCAAAGCTCCTGGAGACAGAAAGTGGTGGAATACTGATTTCTGTAGACAAACTTAAAGAAGGCCATGCGATAATAATTTACCGGGGAAAGAACTACAGACGCCCGGAATTGGTTCCTCAAAATCTTCTAAACAAAAGACAAGCTTTATGTCGGTCCCTTGAAATGCAGAGACTTGGAGTGGGTCTTCTGCGTCTTATGGCTAGTGTATTTAGTCCTTAGTTTTGTGACTGTTTTAAATCCTGGATCTAAGATTTATTTTGTTCTTTGTCAGTCATTGAAATTTTATGCAAATCAAACGGAGCAGGCAATCTCTGATCTTAAGTGCAAGTTGGTAATTTCTGTCTCTGTTACAGTTCCTCTTTGTCTACATACCAACTGATTGCTTTTGCTTTCCATTTTTTAAATTAGTCTTCACTATTAGCCTTGGCTTTGAATGGTATCTCAACTGAATCTTATCCAGTTTTATTAGCTGAAATTTGATGGATAATTGTCTTTTGCAGGTAGAATATACAGTAAAGATTGATCAAATGGGGGAGATCTAAAAGTTTCCCCGCGCAGTCATAACTACTATTGCTCTTGATCTCTGTCTTTACATGGTCTACATACATCAGCTCGAAGAGAGTTCACCCATTAGCTAGCTGAGTATTATGGGGAAATAAGGACCACTGCTTTGAGAGCCCTTGATTAATGACCTTAAACTTGTTGAATTTTGAGGTGGAAGTGCATCTTGGGATTCACTTTTGGGATAACTGTGCAACGGAGAAGCATTCAACTTTGTGATCCTCCTGATGAGACAGCAGAGTTTCAGGTATCTTATTCTCTTACCTATAAAGATATGCTGTCAATATCCTGATATTTTAGCTTTGTTTTACTTCAATTCTAGACGGATGGTTTGCAGCACTAAAATATTTATTGACTTGTTGACAATTCAAAATCAATACCAAACTTTCTTGAAAGGAAATGATTTAATACATGCATCTTTATTACTTACACTCATAAGAAAGATATTTTCTGATTTGCCCGTGGCTGTCAATGACCCAACACATCCTGGCTAAACCTTGCAATTTAGTCTTTCTTTTTTTGGTTAAAGTAAGAGATGTAGCTGCCTCATATTGTTTCAGCTTAATTTTGGATTGGGAAAATCCTGCGGTCTGGTGTGCACGAATGCTTATGAAGTTTTGATGCTTGCAAAGTGAGGCTTCTGTAAAATACTACTGTAGAACCATTTTGGCCCGCAAAGTTACACGGTGTTGAAAGAATCTCCAGAGATTCAGGAAATTGCTACTGTCTAGTTAATTTATCCCTTGGTAGCATTTTTCCTGGATGAGGTGTGTCATTCAATAAATGTATTCGTCATTTCTCGTCTTTTCTTGTCACTCTCATTCGATCTGTAAAATTTATGTCCTCAACTAGTGCAAGATGTTTCAGTTTGGGTTTTAATATTTCTGAACGGTTTTTCATATTTGTAGAACTGGGACAGTCGAATTCCCAACCATGGTGTAGTTAACTTATCTGTATCTTGTGTGGCAGGATGACGGTGGACTTGCAGATGAGCAATGAATTGATACAGTAACATTGCCAACATTACAACATAGACAAATTTCAAAGGACTGCTACTTGTTGCATGATCTGGTAAGGTTTAAGATTATTTTGATTTAATTCCAGAACTCAGACCTCAAGTCCCATGACCTGTATTACAGGAAAATACCTGTTGAAGCATTAGGTAGGCCCACCTCTTCACTTGAAAGCAATAAAACAGACATTTGGAGGAGGGAGAAGATGAACATACTACAGGGATTTGTTCCATACAACACGGAGTCGGTAAACATTAATTGCACTGCTGATTTTTTAAGGACATCGTTCCTCCTCTCTGGCAGCAACTTTGTGATATTGTGCCAATTCCAGGTTTGAACTACTGCAGACATGTTTTACATTTACTACAATGGCAGATTGCATTACAAGGTCCTTTTCTTACCACATATTGACTTTTAAAATTAAGTTCACTTTAGCAAAATCGACAAATGGCAAATCCACACTGCAGTAAAAGGTGATTCTGATGCAGCATGAGATGGGTGTTACCAGGAGAATTCATTGTTATTTGGTGATCATCAATCCAGGGCGTAGTGCACCTATGGCTTTATCCTTCATTTACCACAAGACTACGACATAGGTGTACGTGTAACTTATCAAAACAAGTGTGGTGAGGTTGTGGCTGCTCATTTACAGCAGGAGTCGGTACATATATAATTTGGATACCAGCCTTAGGCATCATTTACATTGGCACATGCATTGTATGACACAACTAGATAAACGAAATGAGTTAGAATGTTTGGTGAGGCCATCATACATGTGAAATTTATGTCCTCTCTCTGTTTGGTGCCAATTGGCAATAATTTTATCAACACTTTAGTTTGAATAGAGTAAAATATATTAGCAAACTCGCATCAATTGTTTTTTTACTAGGAAGAGATATTTGGCTCCAGAAATGAACCTCCTTTCCTAGGGGCTAGGTCGGTGTGGATGTTGATGTAAACGACTCTGGGATGTATTTTGTTGAAGAAAACAAGACAGGGATTGGTGGAACTTGTAGGGAGTGAAGGCTTCCCTCCAGCATTTCGACTGCCTTCCCAATTGCTGGTCGATCTGACGGGTTGGTCTGAATGCACCACAAGCCAACTAAAATCATCTTCCTTGCTATTTCTTCATCTTCTTCGTTCATGATACCTTGTAGAATTACATCCTTCCCCAGCTCGAGATGTTCATAGATCCAATGTGGAAAGTATACTTCACTAGTTTGGCTCACTTCAACATTGTTTCTCACTCCAACCATCTCAAGAACCAGCATGCCGTAGCTATAGACATCTGATTTGTGAGAGACGTGTCCAAACGCTCTAGAGAACACTTCTGGAGCAATGTATCCAGCAGTTCCCCTGGCACCCAACATTGATAGAATACTCTCCTTTCTCTCGCACAATCTAGCGAGGCCAAAGTCAGATATTTTGGGGCAGAAATCCTGGTCCAGGAGAATGTTATGAGGTTTTATGTCAAAGTGCACTATTCTTGTATTACAGCCTCGGTGCAAATATTCCAAGCCTCGAGCAATCCCAATGGCGATCCTGTACAATGTAGTCCATCCCAAGGGACAAGTTGTGCCAGATGGTCCATTGTTGAGAAATTTGTCCAATGAACTATTGGGCACATATTCATAGATTAAGGCTCTCCTATTCTTTTGGTAACAAAATCCCAAAAGCTCTACTATGTTAACATGGGAAGTTCTACTTATACTGGCTACCTCATTCACATATTCTCCGCCGTCACCATTAGTTTCTGTCAGAACCTTTATAGCTACTGCGCGACCATCAGGTAGTTTTCCTTTGTATACCTGACCAAATCCTCCCTGTCCTATTTTATGGCTGAATGAGCTTGTTATCTTCTTTAGATCCGAATAGCTGTACATCTTTGGAGCATGAGATCCGTAGTTTCTCGTAAATTCTTCAATATCGTGATCATGTGATTCGATCTTCCAGCACATCAGTGGCTTACAGCACGACCATCTACTTCTGAGGCAATAGATAATTGAAACTGATATTAGGACCAGCCCTGTGATACCTACTGAGCAACCTGCATATATAGATATTGTTAATAGATCAAGTACAAATGCAGAAAAGCAGATTGATGGAATGATGCAGCCGCACAGGTATGCTTTACCTATTGCAACTTTCTTCCAAATGCCAAACCTTTTTCCTGAACCTGCAATATGTGTCAAAATTTGAGAACTTATCATTCATTTCACGGCTGTAAACATCAATTATTTCCAGAGAAGGATTTCCACTGAGCACAACCACAAAGGATATCATGAATGAACAACTCAAGTGAACCGTGTCACAGTTTCAAAATGGGGTAAAAGGTGTTCTCTTTCACACTACAAAAGGAAAAATGGAGGAAAAGCTGGATTGAGAAGAAAAGGGTGAAACACAAGAACGAGGCAATTGATGAATGACTAGTCAATGGTCATTCACAATCCAGAAGAGTCACCATGAGCTTTTGCTTTCTCTCGTGTCACAAGAGTTCAAGGACTTGAACACCACGACCATTAATGAACTTGCTTGATCTTTGCAAGTCCATGAAGAAAGATTATGCACTGGATATGAATGAGCACGAGTTTATGAAGTCTTAAGATCAAGTTTTGGATACCTTCACAAGCCCTTGAAGATCGATATCGTTCGAAGAATATGTATAAATTCCTAGGAACTATAGCTATTTTATTCAAGTCAAGTTGGGACAAGTAGAGAAAAACTTTCTTCTACAACTTGTCTTCAAGTTATTCTAGCAGTAGTAAATTATGAGGAATAGCAGAGAAAAGATTACCGCCAGCTTGGTTTTGTGTGTTGTTGCAGTCGATTGGATGAGTACCATTAACACAATGGCAAGCAAAGGCTGCAGAATCTGGATTGGATCCACATCTTCCACCTGACCTGACGCACTGTTGGCACGTAGAATCAGTACTTTCCGTCCAATTTACTGAAAAACCGCCAGCAATGGCTGTTTTCAGAACTTCCTCTGAAGCTGTACCACTGGCTAATGCCACAGCACTCGTTTGATTGACCCTAGTAACTATTTGGTTCTGGCATCTCACTCTAGAGAAGTCGAAAGGAACGTTAATCATCGTGTATATACCGAATGAGTTGCTACTGCAAGTGAACACATTTGGAAAAGTTGGTACTTGCGTACCAGTGCAGCCGTAATACAGAGTAATACTCGAGTCACTGGAAACATATCGGAAAAGAATAAAATCCAAGGAGGCGTTCTCAGGTTTGTCCAAACAAATATTACTCAGTAAATCATCTCTTGCCAAGGTTATTATTCGATTTGGATTGCTGGTACTGATCACTTTGTATGTTGTTGATTCTTTAGTAACCTTGGGGATGTTACTTTCACAGTCGATTCCGAAACTTGGATGACCACAGTACTCTGGTTTGCTCCCTCCCCAGAAAGGGTAATCTATATCCATGTTACCGCAGCGAAACGGCTCACTACACCTTCTGAATCGCTGGTCATCTTGACAGAGAGATATGGGCATATGGAGAAGACATATAATGACAAACAGAATAACAGCTGAGTGGACATTTGAATGCATCTTTTTGGAGAAACTTAAGCTCAATCTTCTTGTTTTTTTCCTTATAAAGTTGAAACACTACTGTTCCAATTTCCATCTCGTCAAAGAAAGACAGCCTATGCTCTGCTTTCTGCAATAAGGAGTAAGGACCCCGCTGTTGTTATTATTATGTTAATAAAATAATGGCTTGCCAGTATGTTAATGAATTGGTCCACCGCAGAAACAAGACTTCATAAGTTCATGGACTTGAGAATAGAACAAAAAACAAGGAGACTCAACCGTCTCCCGAAAAGAGATGCAACTATGTTGAAAAAATGTTTTATCTCGCTTGCAAACATATACTAGGCGGGATTAAATATATGACAAGAACAGTGTTTTAAAAGGCGTGGGCGTGAGGCTAGGTGTTTTACCTCTACTGGGCGAGACATAAGCCTCGAGGCGCAAGCCCCCTAGATCTTTAATTTTTAATATTTTATAAATTAATATAATAAAAAAATTACATAGATAATTCAGAAAAATATAAAATAAGTGAAAATGTACATAGAACTGCTTCATTTTAAAACGTGAATCAAAATCAATAATTGACTAAAAAAATAATCAGAACTGCTCATCTCAAAAGACTTAAAAAAAGGAGTAGAAATTTAAAACTTAACTTGTAACAAAAAGAAATGTGGAGAAGGAACTTATAATCAAAAGCATTAAATCAGAGCAAGTAATGAAGAATGATGCAATTTTGCTTTGTAGCTTGCACATTGAACATTTTCCCTCCTTTACCCCGTGCAAGATGAAGAGAAAGAATAAAAATTAGGGCTAAGAATACAAATTATTTTAAGCTTTTTAACTTCTTAAAATTTACTACCAAGTTGAATTTTATGTTTTTCGATATTAATATAAGTACTTGTATAGCAATTTTAATTTTTAAGTAGAAGAAGTTTCCTGACCTTACACGCCTAAGCGTACACCTAGATTGATAGGACTTACGTTTCACGATACTCTCGCCCCTACAGATCACCCAGTGCGGTTATACTATGTCCTGCTCGGAACCTGCACCAAAAACGCCTTTTAAAATAATGTATATATTGTCGATTATTCATATTAAGTTCTAATAATCAAAGTCAAAGCAAGCACCATTGAGTTTTTTATATTAAGTTCTAACAATGAAAGTCCAGGCAAGCGCCATTGAAATCTTTCATATTAAGTTCTGACAACCAAAGTCAAAGTAAGCACCATTGACTCTTGGCACCAAGAAAATATGACTTGGGTTTTACTTTTAGAACCATAAATCAAGTTATTGAATTATTTTGAATAAATCCCTAATTTAAAAAGTTTCTCCTTATCCAATAAAAACTTACTTTTTTTTTTAATTCGATCAAACACTTTTTTTCGCTCGTCGAGCTTTCTATTAAAAAAGATTCACAGTGTGAAAGAGATAAGAAGGTGTCATCTGCAATGTTAACATAGTTTTTGATAAGTAAAGGAGGAAACTTTTTTTTTGGTCCAACTAATAGTAATTAGATTTCACATTTTCTCTTTTCTTACCACCCTATCCATCGGAACTAAAACCATTTTTGTTATGATGAGAACATTACCTTTCACAACATAAAATAAATTCTCACTCACTTTTTGTGATCACGACTCCCTTTGACGTACATTGGGTAAAATGTAAGGGGTAATTTGGTTTGAAAACAAGTTATGATAGATTAGTTATGTTAGAATTAATTATGTTGAGATTGGTTATCCTCGTATTATTTTTTATTGACTGTTTGATTTGTTGTATTGACATAATTTCTGAGAATAAGTTGTTTGTTTACAAATATACCCTTTACCTTATTTAGCCTTTTATATTATTGAGGTATAAAAAGGGTTTGAGGGGGGTATTTTTGTTATTTTAACTGTTTTATCCCCCGGATAAGTTATCCCATAATTATTATTCCACCCAGAGGCAGGAATAACTTATCCCGGTACTAATTATTAATCATGGGATAAGTTGACTCAAATTTTATAACCAAACAAGAGATCAAAGGGTACTAAAAAATTATTTCAGGATTATCTCCCCTTATCCATCATACCAAACGTGTTCAAGTGCATTAATTGGTGAACTCGATGTTGAAGTTGGTAACTAGTGATAACTACTCCCTCCGTCCCAAAATAAGTGTCATCTTAGCAAAAAGAAAATTGTCCCAAAATAAGTCACTTCAGGAATTCAAAACAAATACCCTTATGCGCTACCTGCTTAATAGTGTTCAATTTTCAAAATACATTTATTAAATAGGAATAGTTTAGTAAAAGTAAACTACACAATGTATTTATTGATTTCTAAGGGGTCGTTACTCGTTTGGTAGCTGATTAGAGTTATATAGGTATTAGTAATGCATAGATTAGTAATCCATGCATTACTAATACATAATTCTAACCAGCTACCAAACGACTGGCCACCTTAAATGTGAAATTTATGTCCCCTCTCTCTTTGGTGCCAATTGACAATAATTTTATCAACACATTGAAGCTAGTTTTGTGATTCAGGAAACCAGATATCCTGCCTCTGTTCTCAATTATCTTTGACCACTTTGCATCAAGGTGAGCCTAATGGCTCCAAAACTTTATCAGTGGTGATAAACCTCGGGATAATATCCTTCTAAATTGATCAACACTTTAGTTTGAATTAGAGTAAAATATACTAAAAAACTTGCATCAATTGTTTTTTACTCTGGAAGAGATACTTGGCTCCAGAAATGAACCTCCTTTCCTATGTCGTTGTGGATGTTGATGTAAACGACTCTGGGATGGATTTTGTTGGAGAAAACAAGACAGGTTTTGGTGGAACTTGTAGGGAGTGAAGGCTTCCCTCCAGCATTTCCACTGCCTTCCCAATTGCTGGTCGATCTGACGGCTTGGTCTGGATGCACCACAAGCCAACTAAAATCATCTTCCTTGCTATTTCTTCATCTTCTTCGTTCATGATACCTTGTAGAGTTACATCCTTCCCCAGCTCGAGATGTTCATAGATCCAATGTGGAAAGTATACTTCACTAGTTTGGCTCACTTCAACATTGTTTCTCACTCCAACCATCTCAAGAACCAGCATGCCGTAGCTATAGACATCTGATTTGTGAGAGACGTGTCCAAACGCTCTAGAGAACACTTCTGGAGCAATGTATCCAGCAGTTCCCCTGGCACCCAACATTGATAGAATACTCTCCTTTCTCTCGCACAATCTAGCGAGGCCAAAGTCAGATATTTTGGGGCAGAAATCCTGGTCCAGGAGAATGTTATGAGGTTTTATGTCAAAGTGTACTATTCTTGTATTACAGCCTCGGTGCAAATATTCTAAGCCTCGAGCAATCCCAACGGAGATCCTGTATAATGTAGTCCATCCCAAGGGACAAGCTGTGCCAGATGGTCCATTGTTGAGAAATTTGTCCAGTGAACCATTGGACACATATTCATAGATTAAGGCTCTCCTATTCCTTTGGTAACAAAATCCCAAAAGCCCTACTATGTTCACATGGGAAGTTCTACTTATACTGGCTACCTCATTTATATATTCTTCTCCATCACCATTAGTTTCTGTCAGGACCTTTATAGCTACTGCGCGACCATCAGGTAGTTTTCCTTTATATACCTGACCGAATCCTCCCTGTCCTATTTTATGGCTGAATGAGCTTGTTATTTTCTTTAGATCTGAATAGCTGTACAACTTTGGAGCATGAGATCCGTAGTTTCTCATAAATTCTTCAATTTTGTTATCTTGTGATTCGATATTCCAGCAAATCAGTGGCTTACAGCACGACCATCGACTTCTGAGGCAATAGATCATTGAAGCTGATATTAGGATCAGCCCTGCGATACCAACTGAGCCAACTGCATATATAGATATTGTTAATTAATAGATCAAGTACAAATGCCGAAAAGCAGAATGATGGAATGATGCAGCCGCACAGGGATGCTTTACCTATTGCAACTTTCTTCGAAATGCTAAACCTTTTTCCTGAACCTGCAATATGTGCCAAAATTTGAGAACTTATTCATTTCACAGCTGAAAACATCAATTCCACTGAGCACAACTACAAAGGGCTATCATGAATGAACGACTCAAGTGAACCGAGAAGAAAAGGGTGAAACACAAGTACGAGCCAATTGATGAATGACTAGTCACTGGTCATTCAAATCCAGAAGAGTCACCATGAGCTTTTGCTTTCTCGTGTCACAAGAGTTCATGGACTTGAACACCACGACCATTAATGAACTTGCTTGATCTTTGCAAGTCCATGAAGAAAGATTAAACCGAAACAAGAATTATGTTGTATATGCTATGCTTTCCAAGCAAAGGGTTTCTCAAGAAAGGAAGATGAAAATTGTGGCTCTCATCGAAGATGCACCGTACATGAATGAGCACGAGTTTATGAAGTCATAAGATCAAGTTTTGGATACCTTCACAAGCCCTTGAAGATCGAATTCTTCCACAATGTCTCTTGAAGTGATGAATATAGTTTAAAGGGGGATGTTGGATATAAACTAGATTCATCTTAAGTATGTGAATTTTCGTAGTTCTTGTGTTAGTAAATTGATATGAGGATTCATGTATGGTTTATACATGAACTAAGGAAAAGAGTGAAATAGTAACTAAATTAAGATACATGTACTAACTTAGGTATATGTTCGAAGAATATGTATAAATTCCTAGGAACTAAAGCTATTTTATTCAAGTCAAGGTGGGACAAGTAGAGAAAAGATTACCGCCAGCTTGGGTTTGGCCGTCGTTGCAGATTGTTGGATAAGTACCATTAACACAATGGCAAGCAAAGTCTGCAGAATCTGGATTGGATCCACATCTTCCACCTGACCTGAGGCACTGTTGGCACGTAGAATCAATACTTACTGTCCAATTAACTGAAAAACCGCCAGCAATGGCTGTTTTCAGAAGTTCCTCCGAAGCTGTAGGACTGGCTAATGCCACAGCATTCGTTTGATTGACCCTAGCAATTATTTCGTTTTGGCATGTTACCAGAGTGAAGTCGAAGGAAAAGCCGATGAGCGTGTATATACCAAAAAATGTGTTGCTATTGCAATTGAAAACATTTGGAAAAGTTGGTACTATTTGCGAACCAGAGCGGAGGGTGCAGCCGTAATACAGAGTAATATTCTGGTCAGTGGAAACATAGCCGAAAGTGTTTAAATCCAAGGAGACGTTCTCAGGGCTGTCCAAACAAATATTACTCAGTAAATCATCTCTAGCCAGGGTTACTATTCGATTGGGTCTGCTGATAGCGATCACTTTGTAAGTTGTTGATTCAATAACAATTTTGGGGATGTTATTACTTTCGCAGGTGATCTCAAAACTTGGATGACCACAGTACTCTGGTTTGCTCCCTCCCCAGAAAGGGTAATTTATCTCCATGTCGCCGCAGCGAAATTGCTCACCACACCTCCTGAATTGCTCGTTATCTTGACAGAGAGATATGGGCATATGGAGAAGGCATAGAATGATAAACAAAATAACAGTTGAGTCAAGATTTGAGTCCATTTTTTTGAAGGAAGTTCAGCTCAATCTTCTTCTTTTTTTTTGCCAGTTAAAACTACTAATCCAATTTTCACATCGTCAAAGAAAGACAGCCTATACTCTGCTTTTCTACTTGACAGGAGTATATTTTGTCGATTTTTCATATCAAGTTCTAACAACCAAAGTCAAAGCAAGCAATAGCTCTTGGCACCCAGAAAATATGACTTGGTTTACTTTTCTAAATTGGGAGTAAACCATTTTTGTTATTATGAGACCATTACTTTTACAAACAACAACACACCCTAGAGAGACCGTTTCAGAGAGACTCCCGACTCAAATAAAGCATATCAAAGTAGTTTGGAAAAGAAAATACACAAGTTAAGAGCACGTTGCAAATAATAGGGAAAGCATTACATAATACTCCCTCCATTCACTTTTACGTATCCACTTTGGACTTTGCACGCCTCTTTTTTTGGTAATAAACTGTGAAATATTACCATTACTAACTAAGAAAATACAAATTAAAGAGCATCTAGTGATCAGCTACCATCTTCTAGGAAGAGTGCAGCAATCCAACTAGACCTCAAGAAATTACCAGAACCGACCCCCTCTAATTACACAATTGTTGTATCCAATCGAGACATCCTCTAGCTCTAGTAGACCTCCTAGCTACTCCTAATCTTTCTTTGATTTCTTTTTGTATGTGTGTAACAACTACGCTAGTACGTACATTCTCCTGCTGAAAGATCTTCCTGTTTCTAGCCTGCCACGTGTGGTATACCATAGCCCCCGCCCCATACACTGCAGCCACACATAGCTTCTTAAACTGCCGCCAATATCTCCTGTTTATCCACTGGATACTAGTTTGCACCCCCTCGGATTTAGTTGCACTCCAATCCAATTGGACAATGCATTCCTAACCTCAGTAACCTTTGCATGCCTCTTAATAAACAATGATTGACATGAATATTTTACAATAATGCCCATATTAATTGATGTTTAGTATTAGGTCTTGAAAAATGATTCGAAAAATAAGTAATTAATGCTAAGAATAAAACATGGGGAAAAAAATATTTTTTTATATGTTAAAAGTAACAAGTAAAAGTAAAAACCTATTTTTGGAAAGTGAACGGACGGAATATAAATTCTCACTCACTTTTTGTGTTCATGAATCACTTTGATGTACATTGGGTGGAACGCAAGTGCATTAATTGGTGAATTCGATGCGTTTTTGGCTACAATAGGACTCGAAGCTCTTGCGCTTAACCGTATATATCACTGGACCAAATCCCTAAGACTGACTGTTTGGTGAAGATTTAGATAAAACTGTAAAATTTGAACAACCAAAATCATAGAAAAGATTGCTAAAGAAATATTTTCTTGACAGTTAAATTATGCAATACCAAAGATTAAAAGGTCCTAAATTGTCATTTTCTCTCGAGCTTATTAGTCAATATGACTCGTTCAAAAAATCTAGATGAACACCAAAAGAGAGAAGAATAAAAAAAGATTAGGTTGATTTATCTTAACTTGTAGAAAATTTTCCTACGCGCAGTGAACCATCGCTGGCTCCACCTCTCTCCTTGTATGATTGTGATTCTTTAGACTACTGGCAATAATGATATGTGGAACAAAATCATTTACTTTCACACTTTATACTGTTTCAACTTTATAGGTAAACTTCACATAAATTTCACTGAAAGAAAAGTAAGCCAAATAGGACATAAAGGAGGTCCAGAAACACACTACAAATGTTCCTATGGAACATACTTTCTTATTCTTGATAGCTCACCAGCCTTTTACTTGTCATGTTAATGCCATTGAAGAGTCCTGGGAGATGACAGAAAAGTGACATAGATGGGGTAGTCAAATACCTTGAGCAAATTCCAACCTCAATATCATCATACAGATAAAGAAGAATAAGACACGCTAATCTTGGGACTAATCCGACAACAGTAACTAAAAAAGACAGCTATCATTGAGAGAATTGAAAAGAGATTTTGTAACGAAAATATGGAAGGAATTTCCTTAGCAAACAGTTACACACGGGCGATGATGCATCCAAGAGCTTCTGCCACTACAGTTGCACATCTTGCAAAATATACAAGTATGGAAGCTCATTGAGTATAAAAAACTACAAGCTTTTCATGTCAAAATGTTACATTTGATGATACAGGGAAAAAGGGATGCACTACTTACTTTATTTTTCCGTCACCACTTCATCTCTTGACGGCACAGATAACTCAACCATTTACATCTACAATTACACTCACAGGATCTGCAGTTAGAGCTCATCCCTTGTTTGCATAAACAGGCACATATTACCTTCTCAGGTGGGTTATTGGTGATTAATTAATGGTATTTTCCCTCTGTATTTAAGGAATCACCACACTAAGCCCTTTCTTCTCCTAAATCTGTCAACACGATCCGTGCTCATCCGAGACTTCTCAGGTTTGTTTGACTTCTTAGTCTTTTCAAGTCGACTGTCCAAACTGTTCCTTGAAATTTCAGGAAGATCAGGTTTCAGGTCAAATGTGTCTGTGGCACCACTTTCGGCAGGTTTACTCTGATTGTCGGACTCTGTTGATGCTTTCTGAGGGCCATTAGCAGCAGGCTTCGGTTTGCCAAGACCAAGAACAAATTTCTTTAGATGTTTGATGTACTCTGGGTAAAGTTCAAGATTGCAATGTCCACCTCCATTTATCCACAAAGGTTCATATTTTTCTTTGCATAGCTCCCACAGCTGTTTCCCATGGGAGTAGTCAACAACTTCATCCGCTGTTCCCTATACATGTGTTAAAATCCTTTTGAGTAAAACGTTCAAAGGCAGAACCTTTGGGAGGTACAAGGCGGAAAGGTTCTAAAGTAATTTATTAACCGGTAAAAGAATCAGAACCTTTGGGATGTACAAACGCGTAAAGGATCTACAGTAATTATATTAACCAGTAACAAAACAGTTGCCCCACCACCTTCCCGGGACCCACCTCCACTGAAAGGTCTTTGTAAATAGATTGAATTTGAAAGAGATTGAAAATTAGGGAATAGAAGAATTAAACATTGGAAAAGAAGGAAAACTTACATGAATGACCAGAACAGGACAATTCACTGCACTAATCTTGTCAATGTTCTGAAATAAATTGGAGTAATGAAATCAGATTTTATATGTGGAGAGGGAATAAGAATCACGTACTGATAACCATTGAGAGTATTTTACCTTGTAAATGTCAAACCAATATGTCCGCTTGACAGGGTACAAAACTCTTACACCGGACAATATTGGACTATGTAAAACAACAGCTCGTAAATTGGGTACCCGTGATGCAAGATCAACAGTTGGGCCACTGCCGACAGATTGACCATAGAGTATTAGTTGTTCATCTTTGACCCCATATTGCTCCTTTAGGCATTTATATACTGCATCAATGTCCGCGTACGTATTACATTCAGATGGCTGCTTCAGAGAAAGGATAATTTCATCATAATTTGAACAGTGAACAGCAACAAGGGAATAGACCCATATGAAACCCAAATGATTTCCCAGAACAAGTAATGAACGAAAAATGCAAGATTACGAACCGAAACTTTCTTATATACCTGTGCAAGGTCTCACACGAATTTGTTAATAACATTAAGAAGAAAACTATATAAAGAAATAAAAACGAGTTTTAACGCCCAAAACAACATTCTAATTAAAGTTCCACATGCTCAAAGTTCCCAGAAGTGGGTTTTGTGAATGAGATTGAGTAGTTGGTAGAGATGATGAATAGTGACTTGGTGGTGATAAATGCTTCGACAATTTGAGGAAAAGATTTTACATTTGATTTTATTTAAATAAGTTGGATTGGTTATAACGCCATGATTTGATATAAGTGGATTTTTTGAGGCTACTAGGCCATGAATTTATTTTTGGCATACTTAAATATTTTGGGAGTTACTTGCGTTCACCGAGATTGGCTTTCGATATATCTCGATTGTTCGTCATGAATCTACATGGGCCGGTGTAGGCGTAGACTTTACCTAGTGGTAAGGGGCTACGACAGAGTGTCCCCATGTGAGGGTACTAGTATTATGCTATAATAGCAGCTGAGTCGATTCGTGCAACAACACGATGAGACGACCTGAGAAAGTAGGGTATATGACACTTGCCGCAAGGTTGATCACCTAATTGAATATGTTTAGGCCTTAAGGAGCCGAAAGTGATTTTTGAAACTCCCAATTCAACTGAAATGAAACTTAATGATTTTATTTAAATTATTTGTCAATGAGATTGAAAGTTTATAAGGTTGAGTTGAAATAAATTTACACTTGATCCTTCATTTCAAATGTGAAAAATTGTGATCTGATATTAATGCATTTTGTTTTATGTCAGATAATGCATTTAGAGCTAGGGCGACTCTCTTCCTAAGGTACATGTTGAGGCATCACTTTTATTTTGTGGAAGCTAGTATGTTCCTTCTTCTTTTTTTAGTCGGAAACTGTCCCAAGAGTTTAATTATATTCCGTTGTGTAGAGACTCCATAGATAGTTGTGTTGGATCGTAATAATGGGAGTGTACATGACACACATGGAAGGACATTTAATTTATTTTTGATTTTATTATTGTTATGAAATGATTCATGTATGGTTTTGAAGTTGAGAACATTTCATGATTGATTTGAGGATGTATAAAATTTTCAAATGGCTTCCGCGGTTGGTTCAAATGCATAAGGTAGGGGTGCATCATATTGGTTTGGTTCGCTCGGGTCAAGTAATGTGCCGGGTGCCAGTCACGTGGATTTGGGACGTGACACAAACACCAGCGAACAGCTCTTGTTCTTAGAGCAGTTACTGGGTCAGGGTTATAGGGAGTTTAATGACTAAACACAAGTCCATTGCCAATACTACACCTTGAGAATTTCCTTCCTAGGAACAAAGAAAACTTACCATTTTAAGACAACAAAAACTAGCAGTTAAGTTCACAAAGTGCATTGCAGGGTCCTGATAATTTCACAGACCCAACGTGAACTAGTTTGATTAGAAGGTGCTTCAACTTGTAGTTGTTATGACAAAGGAGAAACTAAGCTAAAGGTTAGGTAACATATATAGAGGTGCTGAAAGAACTTTGATCTGTTCTTTAATATATGCTGAATAATCAATGCTACCTTAACATAATCAATGTTAGTATGTTCTTGCAAATAATGCTTTCAAATTATAGGACATATTCCTCCCCCAAGCGCAAAAAGAAAAATAAGGTACAGAAGAGTCCTTGTATATTTGCAAGTGAACAAAAAAGAAAACCATTGTCTTTATGGTTATTTGCACATCACAAAAAGGCCCAAAAGTCCTTGTATATTTGCAAGTGAGCAAAAAAGGAAACTATTGTCTTTATGGTTATTCGCCTATCACAAGAGGTCCCAAGTGATATCCACATTAATTGACTTTCTGATATTGTAAAATAGAATAAAAAAAACATCTGTAACAATAGAGTACAGGTAGCCTCCAAACTTATGGTTTGGAAATGATTCTTCTGCATTTTTATCATCAGTTGGAGACTGATTTGCCTAGGCATTATTACCATATATTGTTGTCCAAGTTGCCCGTGACAAATTACAGGAGCAACTACAGTATTCTGACGTCAAATTTCGCTTCAGAGAATCTTAGGAGTTAAAAGTTTAATAACATGTAGCAACATGGGTGACAAATGGCGGCAAATGATTAATACGCGGCCTGAAGGGGAGGTGAATAACATTGACATTATCCCTGGGCTTTATACTAAATTTTCATGTAAGAAATCTAGAGAAAATATTCTTTTTTCTTTCGATAAATAAGAAATCTACGGAAAGTGTGCAAACAAAGATTTTAAGAAAGAAATCCTTCAATCTTTGCATGAGAGTTGCAGAAGAATTTAGTAAATATGATATACCTACATATAAATCAACACTAATATAACAATTATATAGCTTAGGGATGAGGTTGACAGCTGACTTCTACCATATCTTAGCAGCATTTTACTTTTAATCTTCTAAAATTTTAATGAAGTCCAAAAAGGTAAAACTTAAAGTTCTACCATCACACTCCTCCATTAACAAGTATCATTGCAAGTTCTAGAGCTGGTCGATAAAGCCAGTTTTCATAACAGGTGTCAATTTTCTTACTACTAATGATGTTATTAAACTAGTAACAAACTGAAACAGCTGAAGGCAGTAAGGTTTTTCTCTTTGTCCCTGTTTTGTTTATGAACATGGAGAACAAAAAAGCTGTCAAGTACATATGACCAAGGAAGCAGGTATCTAACCTTTCCACTTGATTGTCCGTATCCAGAGTAATCGTATCTAAACAAGAAAACATATGAGCAAGTTAGGAGGGTCTGAGAGATCAAATGGCAATCCTACTGTTTAATTTGACATTTAAAAAGTTTTAGATTTGAAGCAAAAGAATACTTTTTTTTATTATTGATGACCGTGGTGTCCGGGCCAGCTTTCGCGCACCTCCACTAAATCCACGGGATACCTGCTACCTCCTACCAGCAACAGGTACCAGATAACTCTGTCCACTAAGACTAGAACAGATGGGAAGAATCACCTAGTGTTTTTTGTCTCCACTGGGGTTTGAACCTGAGACCTTTGGCCTCAAGGCTTTTTAACCCACTTCATTGACCACTAGGCCACACCCTTGGGTGCAAAAGAATACTTTATTTAAGAAACTAGAGAGAGACCAGAGGGGTTCATCCATAATATTATCTTCATCAGGGATCTTCCTGATGCAACTCGCAATAGGTCAAATTGCACAGAAGATGGGAAATGAACATGAGTTCCTACAATCTAGTATAGAATAAAGTAGTAAAGCCAAATCAAGCTGACTGCTTGAATTGGACTCCTGGTCCTTGCCTCTAGCTTGGCTTGCTTCTATGTCTACTTGATTTAGATTATCAAATTATTATCCACTTGTAAGCATGTATCAAACATGGCATCAATGTTAGGAAAATCACAGCACAAAAATAACAATTTCATGCCATCAGCACCTTATAGGATAGTAAATATATATACTCTAACGTTAGTCACAGTTCAGAAAATTAGTTTGACAGTGTGTATAATAGGTTAAAACAAACAACTACCTCAAATTTTCTCCAATTTTGTAAATCTCAAAAAGAATTCTTGAAGCTAGGGAAATCACAACACAAAATAATAATTCATGTCATTATCACCTTACAGGGTGAATCAAATATACAACATAAAGTAAGTCATGTTTCAGAAACATGTTTGACTGTGTGTGTCATGCACGATAGAGTAAAACAAACTTCTTCTTCAAACTTTCTCGAATTTTGTTAAATCTCAACAAAAATTCTCAATTTATGGTATGTTCTACTAAAGATGCCTTATTTCTCAATTAAATGTCTTGGCCCCAAAAATGTAAGTATTTAACTTCCATATTCATATAATTTCTGAGTTCTAATAACACTCCCAATCTTCAAGGCTTCAACCCATTCTTTTACAAGAAAAAGTGATATTTTTCTTCCAAATATCCAAGTTACAAATTCTCAGTTACTGCACAAGCTGTCTTTCCAATTGCTAGAAAATTAGAACAAATAAAAAGGTTAACACAGAAATAGGATTTCAGAGAAACAAGAAAGAGATAAGCTTTAGCTCAGAATCAGACAACAGAAATAAACAAACAAGATATAAAATTGAAAAAATATAGAAGAAATTAGGAAACAAATAGTACTTATTGTGCTAAAAAGGGAAGCTTAATTACCCCATGAGATTAACACGAAGACGTTGACTCAATTCAACAAAGAGCTCAAACATCTGACCCAAGTCAGCAGCATTACCATGAGAATACAGCAAAGTAACAGATGCCTTTGGATGCTTCACATGAACGGCCACGATTTCATTTCCACGGCGAGTACGAAGTTTCAAAAAGTCTACTCCGTCCCTCCTAGCTACCTCGGGTATGCTAAACTTGCCTTCGTCGGCGACCACCGTGTAAGACGGCGGAGTCGGTGGGAAGAAGGCGAACTTAGCGGCGATGGAAGAAGTCACTCCCCCCATTTTCTACAGTTACTCAATGCTACTACTGCACCAATCATAAAGCAACTCCCTTTTTTCTTATTTTGAGTCTTCAGAGCGGCGCGTGGAGGCTAAGGGAGGCGCGTGGGTTTTGAAAATTGAAAAAAAGGAAGAATATGCCTAGGACTAATAAAAGGTTGTTGGAGGAAGAAGGGGATATTGTATAACGTTGGAGTTTTCGGATTTATGTATATTTTAAGTATTGCGATTTTTGTGTGTGTAATGTCGACAGAATACTGACAACTACTTTTTATATGTAAGAAGAAGAACAACGATAATTAATTTTGAGGTTTATTTTAAAATTAATTTATTTTATGTCAGTAGAATAACTTATTTTAGAATTATTTATTTTAAGAATATAGTGTTATTTTTATTCTATATTGAATGTGGGATAACTAATCTCAAGATAATTATAATTATTTTAAGATTATAATTTTTGAATTAATTTATTTTATTTGAAAATGAGATAAAATAATATCAAGTTGAATAAGATAAGATATGATATTCAAAATTAAATTTGGGATAAAATTTAACTTTATTTGGTTGCCTATTAATATAAATTAATCTCAAGCATAATCCTAGGATATCCCTCATATCCCGTATACCAAACAACCCCTAAATCATAGTTGTGAGTGTCAGAATATACTGTACTACATTCTGTTTCAAAAAATGATATGTTTAATTATGAAAAACTTAAATGAGTTTATTCGATCAAAAGTATAAATTAACAACTGCTTGATCATTAACTTTGGTTTTATTAGAGAGCTTTGTTGAGTGATTAATCAATTATGTAACTTCGATAACTTTAATTACCAACCACAGAAGAAGGTAGCGGAGCGTGATTATTTAGCCATCGTGCAAATGCATCTTAATGGACTATACTGTGCATGTTCTTATTAGTTTTCGTCACATAATTGAGTAGTTAATTAATAATAAGCAACGTTCACATTGAAGAATAAGATAATTTTAATTGTATTTTATGTCGAAATACAATTTCAACTTTAAATCATACGTTCTTCTTTTCTTAAATCTCAACTAATAGTCATGTCCAAACTCCAAATGTCACCTACTTTGATTGGTACAAATTATAATATTGTGCAAGTTGAAGTTGTTCATACCATATCTTTAACTATTTTAGTATCATGACGACATAAATTAAGTGAGGATTCATAAGTAATTTTGGATACAAATGTCTAGAAGAAAGAAAATGTTAGTTCAAGAAAGCACAAAAAATAAATATGAGGCCTAAGGTCTCGGGTTCAAATCCCAGCGGAGACAAAAAACACTAGGTGATTCTTCCCATCTGTTCTAGCATTGGTGGACAGGGTTATCTGGTGTCTGTTGCTTGTGGGAGGTGGTAGGTATCCCGTGAATTTAGTCGAGGTGCGCGAAAGCTGACCCGGACACCACGATCATAAAAAAAAAACACAAAATATATAATATTCCTCACGTTGTGTACATATCATAGACATGTTTGCAGCTGGAGATATGTTGATACTTCTTAAGAGAAAGAATTTTTTATTTCTTTTTTCAAAAAAAGGGCTAAAAGATGGTGAGAATATCTATTGAAGTGAAGGTTGTTATTCTTGACCAATTAATATTATTGTGAGATTGGTGCAGCCAAGTTGGAAGATGCAGCCAAAGAGAAAAAGGTTTGGTACAACAAAGTCTTTTTCCTCTTTATTGTTTTTAAAATTGTGTACTTGCCAGCTGAGGAATGATAAAGGGCTAACGTATCTATGGAAAACATTATTAATTGGAGAGCATCAATTATCAACATTGTCCTTTTAGGTCAAACCAAGAAAGAGAAAGAGACAGAGTTAATGGAACACGTCAACATAATCCCATCTGTACCATTTTCAGTTTTTTATTTTAATAATCGTGATGTTCGCATCAACTTACACACACCTTAACTAATTTCTCGAGCATCTGCTACCTCCAGCACCCAAAAAAAAAGTTGAAGTTTCATGGAACAGTCAGCTAAATAAAAAAGGGAGTACCTAAGATGTTATGGATGGAGTTAAAAAAGACATCAGATTGAAGACAAAGGTGGATATAAGATTTGAAGTTCATGGGTTTTTATAGCGATATCAAGTTAATATAGCACTGAATTCACGGTTAAGTATTTATAAGAATTTAGTAAAGTTTTTAATGCCATATATAAGGTTTATGTGAAAGTTATTGGGTTCACGTGAATTCATATAGAATCTGTCACTGATAGAAGAGGTGGTTAAGTGTTTCCTTCCTGGCATAATAAAGCGAAAATTAAAAGGAAAAGAGACCCAAGAAATACTCCTTTTTATTACGTAAAAGAAATAGTGTCCCATATGATTGAAACTTCGAAATAAAGAGAAATGTCAATCTTCTACGCAAAGAAATGTTATAAAGCGCAACGTATATTTTTAGCCATAGCAATCAAATCCTATCGCCAGCTACAACATTTAACTACTTTTCTGGAGTTGTATTGAATAATGATTTATGAACGTGATGAAGAGAATGATACATAATGGAATTATAAACATTTCTTTTTCTTTATAAGAATAGAATCACCAAGAATATCTGACAAGCTACTATTAAAGTAAAACCCACATGAGAATTATGAATGTGTCTGAATTTTGATGTTCAGTTCAAAATAATATAAAAGATGATAAAAATAATGTGTACATCAAACCAATTAATAAGTACATATTGCTTAGCCATGGTGAAGCATTTAATGTATATATAAAAAAAATGGCATAATATATAAATGCGTCTTTTAACTTGGTCAGCTGATATTTATGTTTTATGCCCTTCAAACTTCGGGTGTGCACAAGTAGACTCTTAAACTTGTATAAAGTTGAACCAGTAGACATAGGCGTCTGTGGCATCCTACGTAGGTCTCACGTGAATTGCCACGTAGGACGCGATATCTACTTGTTCAACTTTATACAAGTTTAAGAGTCTACTTGTGCACACCCAAAGTTGGAGGGACATAGATGTTATTAGGGTTTGCCCTGAATTTCCTACTTTACTGAATTATACCATAACTGTGTTTTACCTTGAAAAGGTTTTCTTGGTGGAAAAGGTTTCCTTGTAAGAAAATAACTCTTCCATAATTGGTTAACCGTTTCTTGGAGGAGAAGTTTGGACTTCTATAAATTGAAGATCCTTCTTCTCATACCATAACACAATAGCATCCATAATGTAGTCATCAAAACAGTCTTGTTTAGAGGGAGATTTTCTCTCAGTAGTTTTTATGCTTTTTAATATTAGTTGTAGGTCAATTGGCCAAATCATATCGAATAATATGCTTTTTATCATAGTTTTCTTTGTCATCTGATTTATCGCCTTGATGATTTGCAATTATAAGCTTCCGCATGACGCCCTCTCGATTTCGATCTCAACAGATGTCAAGTTAAAAAGCACATTTATGTATTATGCCACAAAAAAAGTACATATATTGATTTGGTATAGACATATGGGGTAGGTAGAAGAGAATATAGAAAGATTTAAGAAGAGAGAAAAGAAAAAGGAGAAAGAGAAGGGAAAGGCAAAGGCTAAGCTAAGGAAAGGGGAAAGATAATAGGCAAAGTAATGGAGCACAACAATCATCCCCCCATTGTATATTGCACAGTACAATAATAATGCGCAGAGCAATCAGTCGCCTTCCATACCTAAAGCCATAGCAGTGGCAAGTCGACATGTCACGATGAGCAACTACTAATGTACATGACTCTTGTTTCCGCATTCTGCCAAAATAACTTTGCATTTCCTCCGCCATGGACCCTCTCTGCCTTTCTTTTCCTACCATTTTCTTCGCGTTGTCAACAGCTGATGTCATTCTTCATTGATTTATCCGTTTCTTTTGCAATCCACCACTCATTAATCTTTAACTTTTAATGAGATCCAATCAGGTGGTAGTAGTCTGGTCAGCTTACGCGCATCTCGACTATTCAATTCCATCAGGTATCTGCTAACTCTCTCCGGTACACAACACATGTATTGAATAACTCTGCTCACTAGTATTTTGCCCTGTCACCCTTTCAGATATCTAGAGCAGATTTTCTATTGATTAGATTTTCCAAGATCCAAGTTAGGAGAGAACATATCATATGCAAGAAATCAAATCAAGTTCTTAGCTGGAAACATACTAGAAGGGGTTCATCGTCAGTGTCTAAGCTTCGGACACCCTCGAGAAAAACTGGAGACATATTTGGGCTGAACATGAGGCGGATTCCTCGTCCACTAAGGGGCCTCTCAAAGTCCCTAGTGACAAAACGGTACACCAGTTCTGGTTCTTTAGATGCATTCTTTATACATGTCAAACTAAAAGAAAATCCTGCACGAACCAAAAGGATGACCTTCAGAATATAAGTTCCAACAGCGACGGCTGTTACCAGTGAAGAAATGATATCTGAAATCTGGAGTGACTAGCCATGCTTAACTTAGCAAAGAACAGAAGAAAAACGAAGGCACCACAGAGCTCATTTCCAACCGTAAATGACTCCCTCTATGCATCAAACTAGATATAATGGGCAAGTCGTCTTATAATCCACAACACGAACATATGGATACCTCCTCCTTGTCAATATGTGAAAACTGAAAATAGGCAAAGACCATAAAGCAAGTTACATGAAGATCTCAAAAAATTCCCGTCATATAGTAAGTTCGGCTAGATGATTAACAAAATTTGCAAGTAATCCAGGCCCAGAGAGCCAATTTTCTATCTTAATCCCTATTAGTCTGCATTGAAGTGTATCGAACCAAATCATCAATGTAGATCAACCAGCTTCAGCCCTACTTCAAATTGGAAATGAAGACCAACAAAGGGAACGTTGGAAAATTCAAATTCTGATTCATCTAAATGAAAATTGACATCAAACAGCTGGCTTACAGAGAAAGACTACGTGATTCCCTCTAATTTAGTGATTTCAGGAAATTAACAATTAATGCTCCATCAAGGCTGCTTTAGATCAACTAAGTTCATTGAGTGTTCAAAGTGACCAAGTTCTCCTGAGTGGCCAATCTGATGAGCCAAATGCTAAGAAAGAAGAGTCTTTTAAGTTTTTCAAATGTAGACATGAAACAAAGGATGTAATAACCAGATAATTTCTTATATATCATCTTGGTTTCTGGTTTTCAGGGAGCAGTCCTTCAAGTTTCAAATGACTAACCTCTACTAATTGAGGTTAGTTGTTTCACATTATCTCTCAACTCCTCGGAGCAAGACTAATTAAGATCAATATCCAGAAGCGTATAGTAACAACTTAGTCCCAATTTTTCGATTTGTACAAACTTCAAATTTCAGTTCTCAGTTTAATTGAAGAAGAACAAAGCAAAGCAGGAGAAGAAAAAGCAAGTAGATGGATATACCGTGAAGTAGTAATTTATCAGGTCAAAATAATTTTTTAGCTTAAAAGAAAAACATACAAGTATAAGCCAAATAAGACTCTAAGTCATCTATAAGGCAAATTTTCTGACTATTGAAACTTGAACAAGTGCTTCTGCAAATATCAAAGATCTCAGCAGGGATTATCACATATCTGCAGCTTAGGCGGTAAAAAATGGAAGTTGCAAGGAAGACAAAGGGGCCCTAAAGAACTAAAAAAAGCAAGATCCAGGACTACAGAACTCATCCAGAAATACACTTGACTCATGAAGCACTGATATGCATAATTCTTCATTTCCACAATGGTAGAAAATTTCATACCAATTTTCCCTTGAACAATGTCTTGGAAGATGCACGTGCCTGGACAGATTTCAGTTGCACCGTCATCCAAATGACAGTTACATAAGAGAAGAGACATCGCGGACTCAAAACAATAGTAACTAACAGTTGGGACAAACCTGAATTGTCAACATTTCTTCCACAGCTCAACTTTAATGCATAAACTAGCATATTGTGAAAGACAGTCAGAGAGTAGCACTGACCTCAGTATGCCAATATGAACTCATACTAGGTTGTGCAGCCGCAGTTGGACGTTCTTCCCTGGGAGATAGAGCAACTGTGCCTTGTAAGCTGAGCAAATAAAATTTATGCTTAAGCCATCCGCATCTGGAAGAGAATCTCCAAGAGCTATCATTTGTCTGCTCAAAACTGATGGTCTGCCATTGTGTTTGCCTCTTACAAGAGGATTGAATACTTCTACCCACTTAAAGCTGGTTAACATAGGTTCTATTCTCAGTTGCATTATCCCTTAGAATTTTCAGCTTCCACAAAATTGTGATAATGCAGAATCTTAGCCAATAAATATGGTTAAAAATTCAGTTCAAAGTTGAGCATCATTCTTTATCAATAATGTAGAAGCTTAGCCAGTTGAATTTTAGACTGGACCTTCCTTGCTTCATGCGTAAGTCCACAACTACGAAGACCATCAATAACAATTCGTTTATCTGATTTTAGAATTCTCATGCCACCTCTAATACACGATAGTAGTAACTTAGATGCTGCACGAAACCTCCTAGCTTTGCAAAGACCACGGACTATGGTAGAGTAAGTAACAGAATCTTTCACATCCATCGACTCAAATATCTGTGTAGCATAATCCAAGTTACCAGCTTTACACAACCCATTGATAAAAGAATTCCACGCAACCAAGTTAGAATCAAAACCCGTCACACTCATACGGTTCAATTGTTGCTGGGCCTCTTGGAAATCACCAGTCCTGCACAAGCCATCAATCAGTATAGCATGGGTGTACTTGTCAGATTCCAAGCCTCCTTTTTCTGCCTCGTATAACAACTTATAAGCATTATCCAGCTGACCTTCCTTACAATAAAGATTAAAAATGGTATTAAAAGACACTATATCAAGGCTAAAGCCACTTGTAATAATATATCCTAGGTACTCATTGGCCTCGGTTATCCTCCCAGTTTTAAGTAACATACTTGCAACTGTACAGTAAGCAAAGGCATCATATGTATATCCTTTATTTCTCATCTCTGCAAAGATTTTAAGGCCTTCTTCGAATTGTCTATATCTGAAGCAACATTTCATTACTGTCGTATAAGTGATGGCATTCGGGATATGACCTGATTCTACCAATTCGTTGAGGAACTCTCTTGCAACTTTTCCTCGCCCTGACTTGCACAATCCATGAATAAGAATGTTGTAAGTTACTAAATGAGGAATAAACCCATGACGCTTTAAACTCCTAAATAACATTAGGGCATTCTCGGTATATCCATTCATACACAGACCATTCATTAAAATATTGAATGTTGCTGAATGAACAGAAATATCTTTCAAAAAAATATCTTGAAAAACCCTGTACGCTTCGTCTGGCTTTCCCAATTTAAAGAAACAATTCATTAACGTGTTGTAACTCCAAATATCAGGAAGAATACTCATCTCAAGCATTTCATCAAACAGGTCCAGACATTTAGATAACAGGGAATATCTGGTAGCTCCAGCAATCAAAGAGTTATACGTAACAATATCAGGGCTAATCCCAGCGTCCTTCATCCTATGAAGGATGGAATAACCAGCATCAATGCCAACAAAGCGGCAATATGCATCAGTCAATGTGTTGTAAGTGACAACATCTGGTCGTAATCCAATTCTTATGCCATCAAGTATAACAACTTCAGCTTTCTCCAATTGTTTGGCTTTACATAGAGATGCCACACAAACATTCATTAACCTTGTTGATAATTTATCCTTGATTCTCTGCATCTACTCCAACAGTTATACCTGAAATCTGAAGTATTTTTCGAACAAAAGTAAGCATTTTTCAATAAAAATTACTTTTTTCAAACAAAAGTATCAGAAAATATTTTCGAACAGAAGTATCTCTCAATGCTTTTATAGAGTACAAAGACTAACATGTTTTATACAATAAGCATTCTTTCTGTTCAAATCCATGAATTATTCTGAATAACAAGATTCTTAAAATGATCAATGCATATGCAAAATATTACAAAATACAGAATCACCGATTGGCACACAAGAATAATCCATAACTGAAAAGAGTAGATACCTTAAAAACAACTCACTCTGTTTGAAAAAGGGGTCAGAGACATCAATAGCCTTAACCAGACGACTATCCAGCAAGAGAATGAGAGAGAGAATCTCAAACAGCTCTCTTTGCCAGTTTCTGAACTTACCCCCGACAGTTGCTGCCGGCAGCAAGACCACCTCGAAATTTCAAAAGACTTTCGGCCGAGTTGTTTTTACGAAGAAAGATATCAAATGTCAAATACATCCTTAATGTATCCTAATTAAGAAGAGTAATCGCAAAACTATCAAAAAGTGAACAAGTTTGATCCACAGTTAGTATGTCCGTCTAAAAGTAACAGTGAACCAAGCATGGGCATTGCACGTGAATTACTTTATGTTGAAAAGTTGTTAGGAAATCTTTTACATTTAAGTTAAGTCCCTAATCATAAACTCAATTTTAATTAAACTAAAAACAAACTTATAAAAGGAGCACAAAAATAATTGAGAAGGGGATTTTTAGTAGCTCAGTTGGTTGGCTTCCTGAACTTTCACCTTGTTAGTAAGGATTTGATTCCTCCCTCCCCCAAAAAAGTAACTGAGACAGATAACTACAAGTGTGAGCCTATAAAAATTTAGCCAAATCTCCTCAACTATGGTTGATGAATAAATATAGAATTTTATCTTTTACTTTTTTTCTCATTCTCTTCCTTTTTTAGTTTCATGGTAATTTTAACTTAGCAAGCTGGTAATTATCGGTTTGAATTTGTGTAATGTCTAATTACTATCACTATAATTCACAAGTCTCATCTAAATCGACTATATTAAAATATATTTTCATGCTTTGCCAATTGCCAGATTTGGACTTAAATGTCAGGAAGTGGGACACTTGATAAATATACAAATAAAAAATAGAAGATTCAATTAATCTCTTTAAAATTTGGGTTAAAGTTTTTCAAATACATGATACTTCAACTAAAATAGCTTAAAGGAATGAGTTAAATTTATATTTTCACAAAAATTTTAATTTATTGTCAAAAAGACGAAAAAAATATTTATTTTTTTACAATATTATTTGCTCAATATGATGAGAAACTTTTGAATCATGGAAGAGTGATGTATACTGAATAGATTTCAAGTGCTTCTATATCTATTGAATGTAACTTTTGTTTGCCACGTGAGACATTGATTCGCTCTCTATTAATGGTACAATAATTTTATTTGATATAACAATTCATTTTGTATTTATTTTATTATTAATATAACAAGAATTATTAAATGATTGATATAAAGTGAATTTCAAAAATTGTTATATCATCTATACGATTTTTATTTTTTTTAATATTTAATAATTATCCAAACTAACGCTACATTTACTAATTAAACATCAAACTATGCTATTTCTGAAATTTTCCAAACTAAAATATAGTTAGCATAAAATGACAGCAGTAGTAAATGCCCACGACCCGACTCAAGCTGCGGCCCACATGGTACGATTTATAAAGTAAGCTACGATTAGGGTTTTTCACGACAATTTCCGCCCTCTCAGTACTCCCCACAACTCTGGCCGCCGCTGTAACATCTTCCCGGTGAAGAAGCGCCATGGTAACCCTCAGCTATTTCCGTTTCATGTGTATTGATGCTTTATCATATGTATTTGCCTTTAACTTTAAAAAAAACATTTTTTTTGATTGTGCAATGAGAACAGGCTTCAGAGAAGAAATTGAGCAACCCGATGAGGGATATCAAGGTTCAGAAGCTTGTCCTCAACATATCCGTCGGTGAGAGTGGAGATCGACTCACCAGAGCTGCAAAAGTGTTGGAGCAACTTAGTGGTCAATCCCCTGTTTTCTCCAAGGGTAAGTTTTCGAATTTAATAGGCATCTTTTGTATTAAGTTCGTTAATAATTATCTGTTCTACGAAATATGCATTAGCTTTGCACCATGAACATCTATCTAATGTGTGAAGTGACACTTATGTATACCTTAAAAAAAGAGAGTAGAGAATGTATGTCAATTGATTCCTAATTCTCTATGTAAATAACTCAACCTTCAACCAAGTGCATCATTTAGTCTTCTTGTATCATGTGTGCCAACATATAATGTTATACAATTTATAGAAAATATATACATAAAAGACATAGTTTCACGGAGAGACCATGGTTTTACGTGCCCCATTTTTTTGCCTATAAGTTCGTCCCTGGTTCCTTGTATGCTGATTGGTTAGCGTATTGTTTGTCTGCTAGTTTTTTTTAGTTTATCATTGATTTTTTTTCAGTTGCAGTTTTAACATCACCTTGGATAGAATGAAATGAATGCAAAAAATCATGTAACAGACCATAGTTTTTGCATTGGGGCCTAGTCAATTGCTTGACAAGTTGCAGTGTAAATGTCAAGTCATGGGATTAATCCAGGGTTAATTTGATGTATAGGCATGTAGGTGAAGTTTCTTTTTGCAATTAACAAAGCCACTAGCTCATTTTGTTCATATTTTTGTTGTTATACATGTATCTTTTAGGTACTTAGGCGTGCAAGTATTTGTGGTAGATCTTGGTTGAAGCCAGTGTTTAATGTTGATAATCATGTCATTCACGAGTTATGGATAATTAACTAGTGTCCTGCTTTTATTCATTCATTGATATGAGAAATACAACTGATAAAATGAATTTTTAAGTGATTTGTTTGTAGACATTTAACTGATGTTGTATTTATCTCAGATTTCCATGTCTGAACATATTGTTAAAAATTTACCCTCTTTATAAAAAATTTATTTGATCTCTCATGTGCTTGTATGGTTCTCATTAACAGCAAGGTATACTGTGCGGTCCTTCGGAATCAGGCGTAATGAAAAGATAGCTTGCTATGTGACTGTCAGAGGGGAGAAAGCTATGCAGCTACTTGAGAGTGGATTGAAAGTTAAGGAATATGAGTTGTTGAGAAGGAACTTCAGTGAGACCGGCTGCTTTGGATTTGGTATTCAGGAGCACATTGATCTTGGAATTAAGTAAGAAGATCATCATTTAGTTCTCTTTCTGGTTTATAGCTTTCACGATTTACATAATTAGCTGTGTTGCATCGGATGTAATCTGGAGCTAGTCTTCCTTTTTGCTGTTCAAAATAAGAAAAATGCATTAGCTCTTTTGCTAATACTGCATAAAACTTGGAAGTAGTTTAAGGTAACATGATATTTTTTCATGTTGTTTTCTTGGATCTATCTTATGGTTGCCAGGTCTTACTATATATATTAACCTCGAAAGATGTGCATCTGCTATTTTGCATTTATAATTTCACATCCATGAATGTCTTTATCCATTCCTAAGTTTGTAATTCTATTTTCTGTTAATTTTTTCCAGATATGATCCTTCAACTGGTATTTATGGAATGGACTTCTATGTTGTGTTGGAGCGCCCTGGATACCGTGTTGCCCGTCGTCGCAGGTGCAAGTCTCGAGTTGGGATTCAGCACAGGGTCACTAAGGAGGATGCAATGAAGTGGTTCCAGGTCAAATATGAAGGTGTCATCCTCAACAAGTCCTCAAACATCTAGTGATAAGCTGAGAGCCAACTTCTGGATCAGCTCGTCTCCTGGCAAGTTTATTTTTATGTATTTTTGTAGACAGCCATCTATATCACTATTAAAGGAATGTTTTGGAGAGTTTTTAGTTGGCAAATCAGTATGTTTTACTTCTCATTTTGGCAATCAGATGAATTCAAATCTTTTTTGTGGTCATTTTCTTTTGTTGCAATTGAAGTAGGAATTATTCAACTACACAATCAGTACAAGAGGCACTTTGGATACCTGATTGGTTTGCTATTGCGTTAATGAAACGGTGCAATGTTTAGGCGTTTTAATTAAATGAGGCTTGGGGGATTGGATATCATTGGCGTTTTATTTGCTATTGGTGTTCGCTTTTAGTCTCTCTTTCTCTAATAAATCATCTTGTCAGACTTTGCATGCGCCATTGCATATGAAATACTCTACTGAGACAAAGATGGGCTGTCAAGAACGTAGAGGAGGTAGGATGGGCAGTTGGTCAGATCTAGTATGGATTGGTCAGATCTAGTATGGATCGTACACAGCTTGAATCCAATTCCTACGGTAATGAATATGAGCGCGCTTGAAATGGTTGAATGTCTATTAGAACTTACTGACTTTCAGCTTCTTCAAAAGACGATTAAACACTCGGGCTTCAACTTCAACACAAGGGGCACGACGTCCAGTAAGTTGAAGCTTGTAGCAAGCTACCTTAGAACTCTGTGTGTTCTTTGAGCAGTGACAGCTGTGATTTGTAGGAGAGGGACAACCATTTATGGCTTATGTAATTCAAAAAATGTGTCGAATAAATATTCTATCGCACCATTAATGAATCTGTGAATATCACTACGGAACATTCATTTTACTCGTTATCTTGGCTCATTATGTTGCTCAACATTACTGTCGCCTAACGTTTATTATAACTTGCAAAATATTCTATCATGATCTCATTTTTGCTCATAAGATTTTCAAAAGAGATCTTTAAACTGTGGCAAAAAAAAAGTCGTTTATCCACACATAAGATCTAAAAGCATGTCATACATGTAAGTAGGAGGATGATGGGGATTGGGGAATATATATAACTAGCCCACCTGCTTAATACTTAACTTTAGGATCCTATTGAAATGTCCAGCCATGTCGCCTCAACTAGTAATTTTTTTTGTAGTTTCATACAACAACAACAATATGTTCAATATAGTCCTACAAAATTGGGTTTTCATACCAGAAGAATAAATAAGATTTGGGGAAATAACAGTACTAACTTATAATACACTCCTAGACAATCGATCCATGCACAAATTTTAGTACTAGCAATTAATAATGTTTCCATATTTTATGTCATTTGTGTTTAGCTTATTATTTCAAATTATTACTCTTAATCGTTATAAGAAAGAATATACTAATGTCAGAATTAGTATTTTTTTTTTTCTCCTTTTACTAGTCAGTCTAGGAATACCCTTTACCAGTCACCTTATGTCCATCACAATACCATCCAGACTTGCTCTTCTTGTCTTGTCCTCTCATTAGTTTCAAGCATACAATGGCTGATTCTTCTTTTTCAATTCCTTCTGATATAATTTTCGAGATACTAACTCAAATATCGTTGAAAACACTAGACACTTGCAAGGCCGTTAATAAAGAATGGCACAATTTGATTTTCGAATCAAGTTTCATGCCACAATTCTGTGCAAGGAGTCAAAATATCTCTGGATATTTTGTCTAGACTTTAGCAAAAGAGTACGTAACAGAATTTGTATCAATGGATGGTTGTTCAGGGAATAGTATTACAACCCCGTTCCTTCTTCCTATTGATGAACTAGTAAAGCCTCGACACAACTACCACTTCGACATGCAGATTGTGGCCTCCACAAAGCAAGGGATGCTATGTTGTGTTAGACGGGTGAATCGCGACTATAGATATCACGTCTGTAAGCCTAGCACTAAGCAATGGGTGAAGCTTCCTAATCCCAGAACCCGTTATTTTACCATCAAAGTTGCTCTCATCGTGCTGAGATCGAATCCTCTGCACTTCAAGATTATTAGGTTGTCGGCCCCTCAGACTACTTATCATCATTATAGGAAATCGGGGCTTGATTACTACCGCTGTGAGATTTTTGATTCAGAATGTTGGCAGTGGAGACAAGGAAAAGATTTGTTGTTCCCTCCAGGATTGTACTTTGACGCGTTTACTCCAGCAGTTAATGCAGGTGGTTTGATTTATTTCAAACTAAGGGATGACCAAGACCATCATTTGATGGCTTTATAATGGAGAAGAAGTTTTTCCAAGATTTTCTCTTCCAAATGCACCTCCTGATGAGTACAAAGATTATTATCCATATAACCAACTTGTGGAGTACAAAGACAAGCTAGGGTTTACCTATTTGTCACCAAAAGGGATGAAACTTTGGCTTTTCGAAAATGGAAAACAAGATTGGGACTTGATGAAAGAGGTAGACATTGAAACTGTAAAAGAAGTGACAAAATTTCCAACTCCATTTGGATTTTATAATGCGGACATTGCTTTGATGTTGGGTTACCGTGAGCTTATCTTCGCTGAATAAATGTCTTACTGTTCGAGAAATTTTCCCTTTTCGATCAGATTTAGAGCCAATTGATCTTAGGATGCCAGGAGCCAGTATTGTTTCCTCCACGAAATACCTCTATCGTCCCTCTTGAATTTCCTTGCTTATTGTTTTCATTTATCTTTTCGGTGTTTTGTTGTTTTCTCATGCATGAGACAATTGTAATGATCTGCCAATTTTGCTTAAATGTATGTTGAAAAATGTAGAAATTATGAATATTATGATGATAAATTATGAAATTAGAAGCTTGTCCTCAATATCTCCATCAAGCTGTTTCCTTTTATGGTAATTGGTTAACAGTTGTTTTAGCTTAGCAGTAATTTTTAATCAGTTGCAGTTTAAATATCAGCCTTTTATGTAATTGGTTAACATATTGATGCTCGGCAAGTTTGTTTTAGTTTAGCATTAATTTTTAATCAGTTGCAGTTTAAATATCAGCCTGAATACATCGGTTTAGTTGATTGTTTGATAATTGCAGTGTAAATGTCATAAAAACAGAACTAAATCAATTACCTCCCTCGTGGATCGAGTAAAAATGTAAACTCAACAAAAAAGATTCAAAACTTCCTTCAGACCCAGAAATTTGCTCTACGCAATGTATGTTTTCAATTGCGTAAAAGTAAAATAGAATAAACAAACTTTAAAAGGCCAAATTCTGCTCGATAATGTACAAAAATATAAACTCAACCCAGAAAGTTGGGAGCGATTTATACACAAGACTAGACCAAATCAGGTCCCAAGTTGGAAACTTATGAAAAAGGGGCTCAGTAACTGAGCTTGATAACACGAGACACCCTCTGGAAGAAAAGTGGACACATATTCGGGCTGAACATGATGGTATCCCTCATCCATTCAGGGGCCACTCTCTCAAAAGTACCCAGTGACAACACGCGGTACACCAATTCTGGTTCTGTAGATGCATTCTTTGTCAACGTCAAACTAAAAGATAATCCTGCACAAACCAAAAAGGATGACCTTCAGATTTTAAGTTCCAAAAGTGCCAGCTATTATCAATAGAGGAAATTATATCTGAAATTTGGAGTGACTAAGCATCATATGCGACACATAGCAACGAAAAGAAGAAACATGAAAGCACCAGAGTTCAATAGAAACTGTATCACTCCCTCCATGCATCAAACTAGATTAATGAGGCAAGTTTATATTGCCTCCGCAAAATAAACATATGGACATCAATTCCTTTTCAGTATGTGTGAACTGAAAACAGCTAAAGACCATAAAGCACATTACATGTTCATGACCTCAAGAAACTGTGAAAACATAGTTAGTCCGGCTAGATGATCAAATAGACTTGTAGGTAATTCACACCATTATTTTATCCAAAGCCCTTGTACCTCTCTCTGTGTAAATGTAACGCAACACATCAATATTAAAGAGCAACTATCACAATGCCATACTTTAAATTGGAATGAAAGAACAAAAGGAAGATTGAATAACTCAAAACTCTGATTCATCTATATAAAGTTCAACATAAAAGAGCTGGCTTATAAGGGTCCTAAGTGATTCCTTCTAATTTAGTGATTTCCATAAATTAAAAACACTGTCAAGCCTCTTTAGATCAGCTTTCTTCATTCAGTGGCCAAACTGACCAAGTTCTCTTGAGTGGCAAATTTGATCAATGTTCAAAGTTGTATTTGACCCGAATTCTTCAAAATTTAGAAAATAATAGTAAACACAAACTAGAATACTACTGTCAAGTGAAAAAGTTCTAGTGCATAACACTTTCAAATTACTTAATTTAACCAAAGATAATTAACTTGAAGATGTAGTTACAATTGAGTGCACTATGGTAGCAAATCTATAATAAGTGACAATCATTTAGCTCAAATTACACCATTAAAAACATAGAAGAAGTTCACCACTCGAACAACCCCTGCTTGGTTATATTATACAGCAGCAGTCAGTAAAATCACAGAAATGAAACTTAGGTGGCATTTGGTTCAAAAATTTGAAAAAGTTTTTGAAGAAATTTTTTTAAAAAAAGAAATTCAATCAAACACCAAGAGAAAAACCTTTTCAGTTTTGCAGATAGAAATGAAACTAAAAATGCAACAATCAGATGATTTCTTATAAACCATCTAGGTTTCTGATTATCACGAAGCACCATTTCAAGTTTCGGCGACTAACTTCAATTAATTGAGGCTGTTTTTTAGATCATCTCTCGACTCCCCTTGACAAGACAAATTAAGATTAATATCAACCGCGTATTGTAATGACTTGATCCCAAATTTTTAATTTATACAAACTTTCAAATTTCAGTTTTCAATTAAATTGGACATACTGCCAACTAGTTATTATTAGGTCAAATTTATAGTTTAAAAGAAATTAAAAGTTTAACCAAATAAAACTCAAGACGTCAGATAAGGCACATTTTCTAAGACTATTGAAACTTGAATGATGCCTCTGTAAATTTCAAAGATTTCAACAACTATTATCACATATCTACAGCTTAGGCAGTAGAAAATGGAAGTGGAAAGAAAGAAAAGGGACCAAAAAATGAAGCAAAGTCCAGGACTACAAAGTTCCTCCAGAAATTACCGCTTGACTCATGAAGAGCTGATATGCATAATTCTTCATTTTCCGTAACTGTAGAAAATTTCATACCGACTAACCACTGAACAAGGTCTTGAAAGATGCACGAGGCTGGAGAGATGTCAACTGCACCATCACGTAAGATATCCATACAAATAATAGTTACATAAGAGAAGAGGCATTGCATGCTAGAATTAACAACTAAAGTTGGGACAAACCTGAAATGTCAACATTTCTTCTACAGCAAGCAGGCTGCAAAATATTGCCTGATGGTCAGAATAGTAAAATCCCAGCCCAACTTTACTGCATAAACTAGTATATAGGATGGAAATTGGAGAGTAGCACTGACCTCGGTGTACCTATATGAACTCGTACTAGGTTGTTCAGGTCTATTTGGAAGTTCTTCCATGGGAGACGGCGTAAGTGTGTCTTGTACAGTGAGCAAAGACTGCCTACGGCGTTTCCTGTTCGTTATGGTTGAGCCATTCAATGCATCTGGAAGAGAATCCTCAACAGTAATAATTTGTCTGCTTTTTCCTTTATCATTGCTAGCATTGAAACAGGTTCCCTCTTGATCAAGTTGTTGAAGCCTTTGAATTTCATCACGAAGTTCTTTATCTGCAGCATTGGCAATGTCTAAACTATTTGGATTTCAAAATTGGAACTTATTCAACAGAGCAACAGAATGCAAATACTGATCCCCAAAAAGTTCAAAAGTAAACAGCAAAATCATCATAAGAAGCACCAAAATGTCCAAACACAATTAATAGCTGCCTTTATAGAGCAATTAGCAAGACTTTGACTTATGCATGACAACTTTGCTACAGTGACCCAATAGTCTCTTTCTATGTTCTTGAGTAATTCTCACCTCAAGAGGTAGCTTTAGGGGTACAGTTAAGTTCAAGGTTCAGTTTTTCGTTTAGTATCTAAACCAAACTCATCCTATTGTTTGGTCATCCAATTTTGGCCCACATATAGTGTTATCTATGCTCCAATTGTCCAATTCTGGACGTACCAGAAAGAAGGAGGTGTTAGAGTGTCCCACATTGATTGAGGGACTAAGTTGTAGTCTCTATACGTCAAGAGCTCTAGCTTCTCCGTTCAGTTAGTTCAAGGTCCTTTTTTCTTAATAGACTTAATAATCTTTTTGGTAGAAGTTTAGGTTAATATTTACAATCAAGTCGGAAAATCACAAAAGCCCACTTTTAACCTAATATGCTAAACACACAACATTTGGTAATATAGTTGGTATATTGTTGATAGCAACTCCTAGAGACCACTACATGGCACCACAACTAGTCCTCACTTAAAAAAGAGAGCCATATTTTTTTGTAATTTTTACCTGCTTAACTACTGTTAAACATGCCGATTTCAATAAGAATAACAAAAAATTGAACAACCTTTGGAGTCACCGGTATTTTCTTCAACCTGCAGAGATGTAAACTTGACCAAAATCCAATATTTTTAAAGCAATACTAACCTGCCTAGCTGCTCGCAGAAAAGATAGATAGGACTATCGACATTATAAGAATTCTACCATAACTAATTAATCAGTTCCCTATTTATCCTTACTCTTCAGGTTCTCTTCCATCAAAATCTTTTGGTATTGAATCTTTTCTTCATCTTTGGCAGACCTGCAGCCGGGTTAAGTACACATTTATATTATTCTTATTGAAAAGAGCAAGCCTTTATCGTGAGTGCAGACCTCATTGAAGCCATTTCACTCCTCAACTCATTTACTTGTTCGCGTAGTCTGTCAGTTTCACTTCTCAAGTATTCAATCATTTCATCGGCAGCTGGAAGAAACAAAGCTGCATGTCAAGCCTTCAACCAAGTTTGCATCTAATGTAACTAAAAATGGCAACTAAAGTTCTCCAAGTATAGATTACATCTGGAAATATTATTGCATACTTTCAAGAGAGACTCAACGTATAGGATGTGTAAGAAGATGACAGAAATTACAACTGCCAATTATAGCAAATTTTCTCTTATGGCTTTCGCTTTGGCATGGTATCCACAGTGAATCAAGAGAAGAAATTTAACATAACCTTCCAGTAGCAGTTCCAGAGGATTCACATTTTGACAAACAAAAACAGAAAAAAGAGTTTATTTCAAATTCTTGGAGCTCACACGTCCAAGGAGCAAGGTGGTGCTCAAATTTCACCAATATCTAAATAGGTAAAATTCAGGAGAACCGGATACAGAAAGATCCTCACTTAATGGGGTTGATTTGATCCTGGAGAAATCAAATATTCTCACAATGTAGTTATTTCAGAACAAATAGTGGTTGAAATTCAGAACTCAAGATTAACAGTAAAAGAATAGTACATCCATAAAGGTTTGCTTCATACCAAATAGCAAACCAACCTACAGTCCATGAAAAAAGATATAACTACAGCAAAGATATAATCTTTAAATTGGCAAAACGTAATAGCTACAAAGGAAAAGAAAAACTTCAATAATTATTTAATTATTAGATAAAAATCAAGGTAATGTTTCAAATATAAACCTACCAGTCACATAATTCACAAATTTCTCCTCTTGTTCCCGATTCAGGTTCTCCATGCCCGTGTCTTTTTCTTTCTACCAAAAAAAGATAAATGAAAAATCTTACTCTTGCAAACCACTGGTAGTAAACAGGAAAAGACACTACGTTTCCACTCAGCACAGCTCAAAAATTAAATTAAAAAAAATGAACTGCAAGAATCCCGAAGTATACCTTGAGCTTAGTGTACTTGCTGTAGAGCTTTGAATAAAGCGCCTCCATCTGAAACCAAAATTCAGAAGAAAAAAACGTACAAATAACAATATTTGTAAAAAAAACTGAATTCAGGAAAATGCTCTTGAAAACCCTAAAATTTAAATTTGAAGATTTATCAGTGAAAAAAAAACAAATGTAAAGCTGAATTCAGGAACAAAACCTTGGGTAAAGAAGCCGACATCGGGAAACTGGTAAATAGATCTGCGGTGTTGTACAATTTAGCTTCTCAAAATGACAGAATTCGAATGACAAACTTTGGCGGGAGATCTGGGAAATTCCTAAATTGGAGGATGAGTTCTTTCTTTCTACCAAAATTTGGGCCTCGGGTCGGGTTGATTGGGCTCATTTAGGGCCCAACAACGCAATTTGATTTGGTTTATGTTTTATTTTTCTTTTCCTTGCCATTTTCTCCTCTCGACAAATATCTACGTTACATAAAGGAAAACTTACATAAATATGTTATATTAAGAAAATATTTATCATCTATAACAATAGTATTTTTTTCACGTGACACTTACAATACATGCACAATACAATTTTAATACATATTGCAGAGATCAATTTATAAAACACATACAGTAAAAGTTTTATTGATTAATAATACATTTATCGCACACTTTAAAACACTTGTAATACATAGTGCAGATTTCTTACCAAACAAGCATAATATATTACAGGCTTAATGCATAACCAAACCCTTAGACTTGTCAGAATATTCCTTTTAGACACTCGAACTGAGTCTTCTTTCAATTGAACACTTGAACTCCTAATAAAGTGTTCCAATTAAACACTTTCGATTCAAATTTTAAAAAAACTTTTGCACGTATTTTAGTTCTTTTATTAGATAGTTAAGTTAATCAAGATAAAATATGTTATCTCCTTTTACTATGCACATCAATCTCCAGTATAAAAATATCTGGAGTTTTATGGCTTATTGAGGCGAATGCGTATAATGAAAAGAAATATAACGACATATATTACGTGGTTAGCTTAACTACCTAATAGATGAATGAGAACAAATGCAAAAAGAAATTTCAAATTTTGAACAGAAAGTGTCTAATTGGAACACTTTATTAGGAGTTTGGGTGTTCAATTGAAAAAAGGCTTAGTTCGAGTGTCTAAAAGAAATATTCTGACAAATTTAAGGGGGCTAGTTATGCATACGCCTACATTTTAAGACACTTATAATACATCTATATTGCATGCACAATTCACTTTTAATACGTAGTGCGAATTTATTATCATAGTATTGTTATGTATTGCTATAGATCGATGGTAATAAATAAAAAGTATGTTTAAAAATATTAATTATTTATTAAAAAAATACTCACCCAAATAATTAATTAATCCTTAGATAAAGAGGATTATTTTTGTTCAATTTGTATGAGTTTGGGCGATTTAATGATCCACCAATTATTAACTCTATCTATTTTGATCTGCTTAAATTTAATTCATCAAAAAACAAAAGTACTAGGAGAATTTTGTTCCCTTTAAAGTAATCATTTAGATTTTGTTTCTATTTTTAGAAGTTGTGTGTGAATATAATTTTTGGGAAATTATCCTTCCGGATAACGTTAAACTCTGTCTAATATTTGTTCATTACATTGCTCAATCTTACGGACATCAAAACATTAGACTTTGTCTTACTTTTGCAATAGCTTAGAAAATTTTAACCATAATTAGACATTTTCTTAAAGAATTGTTGAATTTTCTTAGCATAAGAACTTTTCTGAATCCATTTACTTGAAATCCTGACTCCGACACTACCCATTTACCATCCCTATACCCGGGCCTGTTTCAAACTTGGTTTTAGGATCCTATTAAAATGTGGAGCTATATGTGGTGTGAGACACGAGTAATAATAGGATCCTATGTGTATATACATATGGTTGGTCTTAATTATTTGCTCCCATTGTTTAAACTAATTATTATTATTATTATGTCGATTGAGAAAGGTTTGGCAATAGAAGAGGTGAATTATAAGTGGCAGAAAAAAGGGAAGGCATTGCTGTTATTCCAGATTTTCTTTCTAGCAATTGCCTCTATTTCTATACAACTAGTAATGAATGAATTGGATGACCTCCTTGCAATGAAGCCATTACTTGTACAAATATGTTTCTTTATAGCTGCATTCATTCCTACTTGTATTTTGTATTTTAACATAATTGTTTACCTCTTATTGTCAGATTATGATTATCAGACATAGTTGATAGATAAATAGTTAGATAGATAGATATATTTACTTCATCATCGATCTCAACTTCATGTAGCCTTTCTTTTCTTATCAAATAAAGTGAATTTATGTCAAAGTTTAATTATTACTGTTAAAGAGTTTGATTAGTTAGCCTGGATGCACATTTATGTATTGATCTTCTCATGTTAATAACTGACTAGCATTAACATACACATAGGCAGATCGTAGGATTTTAATTTAATGAGTTCGATTTTAATGTTTTTAACATTGAACTCATGGTACTTTTAAAATTATGATTTTAGTAATTTTTGAAAACTTTTATATAAATATCTATACTTTGGATTTAGATGAACTCAATGCCGAAGAACTTCAGCCTGATTTTTTTTGTTTGTTTGTTTTTATATAGTGTTTGATATTCGTATTGGAGCTCCGACTAGTTCAGATTCGTGTTGCATAAGACCATTTAAGAGGGAAGAACTCCGTAAACAAACCATTTTTGCTCCCTACTTTCTTGAATCACTTTCTTTTTTCTCTCTCTCTCTCTTCTACAAGTACCAATTCAAAATTGATAATGCCAGAGAAATGCACAAATTTCAGTGCTTGTACGTTGCATAATACATCATCTTTCAGGTAGTTCTGCATGATGAGGCACTCGGCCTTTTTCTTTCCTGATTTTCATATTAAGTACTGCCTCCGCCCAATTTAAGTGTCTTACTTTCCTTGTTGATTTACCCCGAAAAGAGTGTCTCAACTTTTCCGATTCCAATATTTAACCATGACAATATCAAAACCATAAAATTTAAGAGACTACACATCTTTAATTTAAGATCATAAAATTTTATTTATTTATTTCTTAAATTCTGTGTCTAATTAAACTAAGACACTTAAATTGAGATCGAGGGAGTAGTTCTCTTTTTTTTTTTTTTTTACTTTCTTTTTGAGGAAACGGATCGAGACACAGAGGCGGACCTAATAGCCTTTAATTAGGGGCAGTAGAACAAGTAGCTCAAATTTCTTAGTGCTCTCGTCATGTTACAATCCTAGGTCCGCATCTGCCTAGACAAATATATAACCTTGAATCCGTGAGTTCAAAGTAAGTATAATCTTATTACTTTTATAGTAGTAAAAGTCTTATAAAGTTTCAAGCCAAAACAATGAATTAGATCAACTGAATTCGCACTTTCCCAACCTGGGAGAGGAGTGTGGTTGACTTTACAAGTAAGCAAAACCATGTTACATTTATTGAAGATATTGTCTATAGTATATTCCCTTCGTTCCAATATTAGTTGGTCACTTTTTTTTTTACACGCATCTTAAGAAATCATAAATAAAAAGGTAATTTTATTAATTCACCCCGTAAGAAACTTTTTTGAAACTTTACAAACAAGTGTTCACACTTTCATAAAGAATTAATTGCAAGTATAATATGAGAAAATTAATTAATTCTCTCTTAAATTAGTAAGGTGAACAACTAATATGAGACAACTATTTTTAGTAATGTGGCTAACTAATATGAAACGGAGGGAGTATTAAGCATTCGGATTCTTGGTGTCTAGCACAATATATTGTCCATGTCTCCTTGTAGAAAGGGGAAATGACAGATACCTTCATTGGGCATTTGCATGGCTTTGGTACCTCTACTTTTCCCTAAAGCTTCAATTATAATGCACATAGAAAAAGTATACTATAAGTAGGTCACATATTCACATGCATCTATCTCAAATGTGATATATGCAGACATAAGGCATTATATTCAACGATTTAACTCCTACCCTAACTACTACATGATACATGTAGAACAAATAAATCAATTAAACGCCCTCCGTTCTATTTTATCTGACATGATTCGTACGACAATCAAATCAATTAATTTTTGGTGTGACATGGAATCTTCAATCTTTATGAAATAAAATTTACTCCCTTTGCTTTAATTTGTTTGTCTTATTTTGATTTGACATGAAGTTTAGAAAAGTAAAGAAGAGACGAGCCAAAATAAAGATAATGCCCTTTAATCTTGTGGTGTCACGTGAAAAGTTGAAACTATAGAGTTGCCAAAAAAAGAAAGTGACATTCTTTTTGAAATAGACTAAAAAGGAAAGTAACGCAAACAAATTGAAATGAAGGGAGTAACATATTTAGCAACAGCATATAAAGTATCACATGATTTAGTAATTTAAAATATTGAAAGAACATCTGAAAAATTCGTGGTAAAAAAAAAAGCATCGATCGTTTTGAGATTTTCAAATACTCCAGTAAATAGGTCACATAAAGTGGAACAAAACGAGTAGTATTATCTTTTAAGTTTCTAAAGGTAGATCTTATTCTGTAAAAAAAAAAAAGATCAATGTTCAAAAAATGTATAGATTAGATAACGAGTTTGATGCTTAATTGGTTACATGATAACATGAACCCAACCTCGGTCGTTTTAATTATAAGCAATAAGGCACCAACAGTTGTTTTTAAGCAAAACAGTACAATTTATAAGCATGAAGAATTTAAGTTAAAATCAACCAAAAAGAATGACAAAACAGAGAGTGGAAAACAAAAGAAACTGCACCAATTAACGTATCAGCTATAGTTGACAAGCCAACTAACGAGAATTGTGGTGAAGTGATAAGTGTTTTTCATTCTTAATTAGAGTCGAGTTTTAACTCCTATTGAATGCGGAGTCATCTTTATTAATTAGAGGCCCCTAGTGTGGATTTTTCGACATAAATTTGAATTTAATTAAGTCTCAATACAAGCATCGAACGCCGAATAAAATTCAAAACGAAATAATTAAGATGATATATAGACAAATTGTTGATTCTGGCACACTATTTCAACAATCAAACGAGAGGTGTCCAATCTCAATCATGTTTATTTAAGTTGTAAATAAAATCAAAGGCCCCAAACCCCACCTAGCTTTGTCAAAAAGCGTAAGTATGGGAACAAAGCAAAAAAATACGAAGTAAAATGAGACAGAACTTTATAATATAATATTATGAATCAACTTTTTATCTCTTTCCTATTGGATTTTGTCGTCATGATCTATAGCACTTTCATACCAACTTGCCCCACCACACCCTTTTCCCATTACCAAACCAGCCCTAAACATACATTAAATAATTTCTGCCACTTTATACTAAAATAAAGATTAAAATAGTGATATCTTGCCTTGTAGGTCAAAAAACCTATTTTTATTGACATGGGCTGTGCAGTTTCTGTCATTGTTTAACCGTTAAGCCAATTACCGATGCATGCGTATAAAGATTCTTCCTGACTCTTTTAGTAGTACTACTACTAGTACATTTTTGCTGAAAACGAGTGTACAGTGAGCCAACAATAGCAATAATAAGAAGAATAAAGTTGTAAAACTATTTGTCATTATCACTTTCTTTCCCCTCCTGAATGTCTATATATTAGTACTGTATGCATCAAATTAGAGACGAATTCATTATTCAAATTTAGTTAATAATGGTTCCGTTGAACTTATATTAAGAAAATTAGGTCCACTCGTGACACTCATACTTCTTTGTTACAATTTGAAATTTACCAAAGGCGTAAAAATTTGAAAATATTTTTGGGAACTAAGAAGTATAAAAAGTTAAAGAAGCAAAATACTTTGGTTTTGGTTTGCTGGAAGTAGAATGATAGCTCGAATTGCTAAATCTCATGCTACATAAGCCATTATGTCCTCCATAATGTTTGTGACTTCCAAACTCCTTTTATAGGTTCAAATTACAAAGTAAACAAATCTTGTCATTGAAATGACCAAATTTTTATCATTAAAGAAAATTTTCAAATTCTCGATATTGACGAATTTTAGCTTTTCCTGTGACATGTTTTCTTCTATTACTGCTACTATTACTAGGAGTGTTGGAGAAAAGTGCAAAAAGCAAGTGACAAATATCGTCCATGGAAATTAGAAGCAACAGTTGTGAATTTAGTGTTTGAACAATCTAACAAAAACTAAAGTAAAACTTTAATTTATCACTTTACTTTAGGCACAAAAGATAAAATTTTGAACTAATTTTATGCTTCAACCTTTTACACATAATTAACAAGAAAGTAAATTAGAAAAAATAACCAATGGAATAGTATGGGAAATAGTAAAGAGAACTCGAAATCACGTGTTTTTAGATCAAAGTTCTTGATGAAATTTCAAAATTATGATACTGTGATCTCTTGATAATTAGGTTATTCATGGAACTTCGCCGTAAAATGGGAAAATTACGGAATTAAGTTACCAAAAAGGATATACTCAGCAACAAAATCAGAGAGGATTAATAAGTTAATTACTCCTAATATATGATTATAGTAGTATTTATTTTTTCTCTAATTAATCGCAGGTACAATATACCCAGTGAATTAGTAAAATTTACTCGGGTATGCTCACAAGTACAGGTCGCCAAGCTCTCGTCAGTAACCGTTGCCGGAAAGTCGCCGATAACGGCCGAAGCGAACGTAAACCTATTCTCCGAACAGCTGATCCGGCACTAGCGGCTGCCGGCGAGAGTCCCTGTCTCGTATTCTCCGAAAGACTCCGTTCAAACGACGGAGGCGACGAAACAAACAAGTCCTTCAGCTTGTGTCTGACCACCAGTTCCTTCCCCTTCTCCGGCAAATCGCGATCCGGCGAGCAGATTTCCTTTCGCGGCAGCCTACGGCCACTTCCGCCGCCGCCGACGCTACGGCTGAGGAGCATACGGAGAGTCTTCCGTCGGCGGAGGTGAATAACTGGGCTTGTTGTTGGGCTCCGCGTTGGGCTTCCAGCTACTGCACATTGAGTTGCGAGAAGCTTGAATTTCTGCAGAGTAGCCATTTTCCCTTGCGATCTGAGGTAAGTATTGCTACAAATTAAACTTGTTGGAGTGAAAATTATGGTTAGGAAAATGGGAGTGAAGAGGAGGGAATTTTAGCAAGGCCGGGGCAATATGGACCGTCTTTTAAGGCTTTTCTTTATCCCCACTTTCAAGCCTGCCTGATGCGCTATCATACTGAAACTGAAACGTGGCCTCTTTTCCCAAGTTCGGAACCGGTCTTCAATTATGGGTCCCACTACGTCTTTTCTACCCCCATACTGTGTATAAGCTATATTTAAATTCGTTCCCATTCGAATGAAACACTCCCCGTCAAGAATTTTTTTATATCCAAAGCTCAAACTCAAGACTTTTGATTAAGGAAAGGGCAGCCTTTAATGATATATATATATTGTTAATGTAGTTTGGTTAAATGAGTTATTATAAAAAGTTTTAAAACTATATTGTATAAGAATTTTGTTAATAAATAATGTATGACCACTTGTGTATTCTCTAAGTTTGAATTCCATGTTCTATATAGACAGATTGCTTGAACTTGTTCGTGCTTATTAGTTCAAGTATTGGACCATTATAAATCCCATGTTCGATTTGTGTATACATTAATTGGACCCCTTCATTCTTCCTTATCCGAGGATAGTTGAAAGGACCACTATCTCCATTCTTTAATAACAAGAAGATACGTTAATTAGTTATTACTCCTTCATATTTACTTGTTCAGTATTAACTTGATATATTCTTCAAAGAATAATAAATAAAATAACAATATTATTAAATCAATTCTTAAATAATAAATTTAATATTTTAAAAAATGACTATAATTAATAGAATTAAGTAAGAAATTTTGTCTTGGTTCTTAGAACTGAACAAGTAAGAATGTGACTCTCTAGTCTATGCTCTATAACTACTCCGTACGTATACGCTCAGATGCTTTATTGAAGGGTTTAATCATTCATTCTTTCATCAAAAAGTTGCACTGCATTTTAAAAAATAAATTCTATTTACATAAATTGAATTCATTTGATAAGAAATGTTTGTGGTGTGATTGTAAAAGTGAATTTCAAATTTCAAAATTAGTGTTTTATATATTTTTTAATTCTGATTTATGATTCGTCCACGTTAGTGTGCCTTTGTGATCAAGATTTAAGAGCAAGCAAGAAGGATAAAATTTGAAGTTTGAATATATTAAAAGTTATAACTATATAATTGCATGCGTATGTGGAGTATTGTGTTATCAAGGGAAGACAACAGGATGATGAGCATCTCATGATTCGGCGTTAACGCTATTGTCACCCCCCAATCCTAACTTGTATTATCACATTTTTCTTCTTCTTCTTATTATTATTATTTCTCATCTTTCTTTTGTGTTAACATAAGTGATCGTTTTGCCCTTGAAATCTATCCACGGGTAGCATTCTCACTTATTAATATCATCACTTCTTGTTTAAGGCAATTTTTGCAAAAACTAATTGCTAACTTTATAAAATTGTTTTTGTTATTCGTGTAGTTTAAGGACAAGTATCTCAAATAACCCCATGGGCTAATGTTAACACTTTTATGAAAAGACAGCGACCAAAATAAGAAGGTACTAAAAAAACGTGTAGTTTGAACTTTGAATAAGAGTGGGAGGGATTTATTCCTACTAGAGAAATGTCATATTAATTAAGCATTAATTGCTTGTGAGAAGCTAACGAAAGTAGGTGGAAATTGGAAATCAACTCAAGGAGACGGCAGTAGACATTCTCTTTCTGAGGTTAAAATTGCTTCCTTTTTCTTTTGTTGGTTTAATTTCCCTTTGAAAAAGGAAAATTGACTTAGAAGAAGTTGAAACATTCAATTCTATAATCAGCAAGTAACAGGTATTGAGATCACCTACTTTGCAGGAAAATTCCCACAGTTTATACTGATGAATGACATTCTAGGATTAACTGCTACGAAATGGACATTTGAAAGTCCATCAACTCTGTCAAAATACTCCTCTGAAATGACATAAAGCAAACTAGTGTGGCCAGAAAGTCATAGAAACAATCTCTTTGAGCAATGCAAAAGTAAGGTCGCATACAACATACCTATGTGGTCCTGCCCTTCCAGGATTTCACATTAACAAAAGTGTTTGGGACAAGAGGTGTATTCAAAATTTGAAGTTTATGAGTTCTTATAATGATCTCATGCTAATATACAATAATTACTGGGTTTACAGTCAAATATTTATAGATATTTACTGAATTCTTTTGATGAAGATATTTAGTGGATTCGTTAGTATATGTACATGATCTAAGCAAAAACTATTGAATTCACGTTAACCACTATAATATATGCTAGCTCTGCCTCTCTTGGTGCACTAGGCTTACCAAACTATGGTGTTCCCACGAATTAGAGTTTTTTCTCTTTACCATGTAATATCAGAACGTGTTCCTCTATATGGGGCTTTACAGCTCACTTTTCCTACATATATGGCTTTCATGCCCATAACATCAATGAACTTTAAGGTGATAATAGATGGACCGAAAGGTCAATTAAGAAACAAAACCGGACGAACAAAGAGCAGATATGCATATGTATACTAGAATGTTGGCAGCACTATTCACTATTTACATTGCCTTATGCGAAAAGCAGTAGATAATCTCCCACAGACAATAACTATAACAAGATAACTATATGTAAGCAAACAATAAGAAATTAAATGTCAATGGAAGACGCGGGATACTAGCCCAAACATGACACTGATCACAAGTGCCAAAATAGTAGTTGCTTCTTCATCTAGCATTGAATTCAACCAACCTGAAAAAGATATTCATCCTCTAGAATGTGGTGTGGAGCTGTTATCTCATTTGTCAGTGGCAACTGAATCTGGAGAGGGAAAGGAGTCGTTTAGGAGCCCAGCATCGTCTACCACAATATCCAGTACCTCAGCCTTGTGTGCTTTCGACTCTCCATTCTGGATGCCTCTCAATGTCTCCAGCACTTCTTGCATTGAAGGTCTCAGATCTCTCTCCTGTTGCAGACATCGGAAAGCTAACTCAGCGACTAATGAAGTCATCCTCCTCACAGAGCTGTTTGTCGAGTATCCAAGACTTGGATCAACTAATTCATGTATTGAATGACCTTGGATCTTGTTGACAGCCATATTGGCCAAATTAATATCATGGCGGTGCCTGTTGGTATCCACAGCTTCTAATGATGAGATCAGCTCTACCAAGACCACCCCAAAACTATAGACATCACTCTTTTCAGTGAGCTGGTAACATTGGTAGTATTCAGGATCAACGTAGCCTGGTGTACCCTGTGGAGCAGTAGAGACATGTGTGACATTAATTGGGAACAGTCTTGATAGCCCAAAATCAGCAACTTTCACATGGAAATCATTGTCTAACAGAATGTTGTTGGTTTTGACATCACGGTGTATTATAACTGAGGAGTGGAGATAAGCCAGAGCATCAGCAGTCTCAATGGCTATGTTCATTCGGACAGGCCAAGAGAGTAAGCCAGATTTGGCCCGTTTTCCATGCAGATGATCTGCCACTGTCCCGTTTGATATATACTCATAAACAAGCAGTAAATCTCGGCTTCGTTTAGACGTACATCCATACAATGTCACTAGATTCTTGTGGCGAAGCCGAGTTAAAATCTCTACTTCATTCATGAACTGCTCTACTCGCTTGAAATTGTTCTCATACAAGCGCTTGACTGCAACCACACGACCGTCATGGAGCTTGCCTGATATCAAATTACTTAGAATTGTTAGGAAGATCTCCCACCATATAATAATAATACTAATAATAATAATAATTCAAGAAAGTGTATACACATACCATAGTACACGACGCCAAAACCACCATCCCCAAGTTCTTTAGATTGATCAAAATTATTCGTGGCCTCTTCAAGTTCAGCAAAACTGAAGACATGAGCCCCAAAGTAGGAGCTTCCCCTCCCGTAATCAGCTTCAGATTTGGAAGAGGGATAAGAGGGAATGCTTCTGGTGAAAGTGGTTGAAGAAGGAGAAGAAGAAGAAGTCAGGCCGTTGCTTGAACTTATAATTGGAAGATCTTTCCTTTCGGTTTGGTCAGGTGAAGCCTGTGATGCAATCCGCTTTCTCTTTTGTTTGCAGAAGAAGATTAGCCACCCAACACCAATGCCGGCAAGTACAGCACCTCCTACGCTAAGGCCTGCAATCGAAAGAAAGTTTAAAATCTTCTCAAGGCATTGACCGTGTCAATTGAGTTGTACTAGTATAAAATTAGAACAAAGACAATACCTACTGCAAGTGGCGTCTGACTTTTCTTTCCACTATCTGCAAAACAGTCATAATGTTGTCAATTAAGTGATAATCACAATTGATGCTCAGGTAAATATAAAGTAAATCCAGCTGGAATTAGGAGAAACAAACAAAACTGTGGCGAGATGAAATGAAGCTATGGGCGAATAATAGATCTTAAAGGCACAAACTGTGAGAAAGAAGCATACTGTCAGAAGAATATCTAGGGATACCTGAAGAAAACATACCATGGAAATCTAAAAACTAATCATGAGAATTTTAGTAAACCACATTGCCTTACACTTTGTTCCAAGTTCACTTATATGTTAGTAAGTTGCATAGTATCTTTAAGGTATCCCTTGAATCAAAGGCCTATATTATTAGTAGTAGAAGATAGCAACTACTCATACAGTCATACCAAATATAAATGCAATAGCATGAAACTATAATCAGAAACAACCTCTCTATCTTCACAAGGTAGGGGTGAGGCTGCATATACATCCCCTTCCCCAAACCCCACTTGTGAGATTACACTGGGTACATTGCATATATATCAACCTGGCAATGTAATCATGTAGAAGTAGAACAAACAATGTCTTAGACCATGAACTTAGGATTCATCAACTAGAACAAACTACATCTATGTGTAGCGATTCTCTTACTGAGTTACTGTTAACCTAAATCCATTCAGTCCCAAATTTCAAACAATAGATTTCTATGTTTAATTCCTAATTAGTAGTAGTAAAATCAAAGGATAAAGTTGTCAGTACCTTGGGAAGAACTTTCATAAGAATTATCTAAAGGCAATGTACAAGGCATTTCTTCACAAATACAAATTGGCTGAGCCAACCCCACATTAAATCCGCAATTCCCACCCAGCCTCGTGCAGTCAGAACAGAGTCCATCATAAGGGGCATCATATTTCACACTAAACCCCTGCATCAATGCCTCCCGGAGAGTAATCCGATTGCTATATAGCATTTCACCGGCGTCTCTAAACACCGGAACAGTAACGATACTTTTACAAGTTATGACTTTCAGCCATGGGTCACTTGGAATTGGACCCAGTAAGTAAAATGCGCCGGTGAAATTCAAACCATTGACACTACACCTGAACAAATTCTGAGTCGTGAAAACCAATCCTGAGACGTTGCATCCGTAGCTCAACGAAAGCTCTTCGTCTTCGTTATGGTCATAGTTGAAATGATTAGAATCAAAAGTAGTGTTGATGAATTGGGAAGGGCAGGTATTTTCCCAGAGGTCGATTCTAGCTATGGTCATGGTCCTTGATGATTGATTAATAGAAAGAACACGGTAGGTAAGTGATTGGTGAGTGAACTCGGTGTGATTGTCGTCAACACATCGGAGTTTGAAATCCGGGAGGCCACAGTAGGCCGGACGGTCACCGCCGGTGAATGGGTAGGTGATGTTACGGATTGAACCGCAGGAGAAAGTGCTATTACAGTTGGGGAGGAAGACGTTATCATCAGAGAAAGAGAAGGAAGTGGTGAGAATAAAGGCGGAGACAACGGCGGCGAAGAAGAGAGTGGCGGTGGTGGTGGTGGTGGTGGTGGAAGGGTAGGAGAGAGGCATTTCGAATGTGAAAAGAGACTGGGTGAGTGAGTGAGGAGGAGTGTAGCTGGCATTATTGTAGAAAGGGTGTTTGGAAGATGTTGAGAATCTCTGAGATTACAATTGAGAAAGAAAGAGACAAAAAGGATTGATTGAAAGTTGAATACTATTACTACTCCTATTGAATATGAAATATGAAAAGAAACAAGATTGAAAGATTTCTAGTACAACTGTGGGACTCCCGCCACCCACCATGCATAGGACTAAGTAAGGGATCATTCCAAAATTAATTATCTCTAAATTAGTTAATTCAAATATAAGATAAAAAAATAATTAATTCTTGAATAAGTTATTTGCAATTTTATTCCCATCAAACATGAGATAAACTCATTCTAAAATTAATTTCAAATTAGTTATCCCTTGTCTCTCGTAAGCCTAAAGGTTTTATGTTTTTTACAAAAATATGGAAATAACATAAGATATTTTTGCAAAATCATTTTTTGCTTTTTAAAACATCTGAATTCTCCCTCTTGGCTAACCATTTTATTATTTTTTGTTTTACTCCATTAGTTTAATACCGGGCTACACATGTGCCCTATTACTGGTGTCTTATTAATTTATAAATTAGGTGAGAATAGTCTAATTAATGGTGAATTCAGTCTCTTTTAAAATAAATTTTTCTTTCTGTCATCTTATTCAAGCGCCAACCAAGTTTGAAATCCGAAGAAACACGTATATTCTTTTTGGGTAGTTAGAGAATTATTTTACTTTTCCCATTTTTTTTTAATTTAGGATAATTGACATCTCTAACATATAAAACAATTAGGTTAGCTTTCTGAACAATGCCTATTCTTTTTGTGTTAAAAGTGGGAGGAAAAAAAAACTGAAAGAGGAATTTTGCAAAATTGACCAAATAAAATAAACTAGTCAATATAAGGCCTGGGAAAGAGTTATGTTAGTAGCCTTTTTCCTCCTTTTTTTACTTCTCTTTTATGAATATGCAGTATAAATGATAAACATATTGATATATTCATTTTAAATTACATGCTATTGTAAGCCATGTCAAATTAAGATTTATTTTCCTACAAAACACCCACCTTGTCTTCCAAACATAAAATATTCATTCACAAAAAAACAAATCACATGGGACACAAGAACACTGGCGACAAGTAAACAATACAACCATGGCAGAACGGCAAACACAGACACAGTATTCGATAGGAGTTAAATTTTGACCTCGTCAGTTTATAGCACCTTAGTATTCCTTTTCTTTTCTCCATTCGGTGTTCAGGACTTTGTGTGCTAAGACTAATTCGGATTCACACTTGAAAGTCCCATTTTTGGGATAAACAAAGGTGACTCCGCTCCTAGAGTTCTGACACGAGAACTTAAGAGTTTCATATGGAATTCCGACCAAATTAAATGCTTACTTATGGTAGGAACTATGTCTGAACATGGAGAATTTGGTGGAAAGTTTAATTCTATGTATAAACGATGAAAAAAGATATTTATATGATCAGTCATTTATAAGGTAATAGTATTGGATCAAATTTTAATTAACCTGTTATAATATGTTAAGTTATACTATTTGCGAAAAAATTTAATCAAGTATGTAAGTTAAATCCTTTGCTGAATCATAGGTTCAAGTAAAATCACGAGGGAATAGTGGAGAAAAGATTACCGCCAGCTTGGGTTTGGCCGTCGTTGCAGATTGTTGGATAAGTACCATTAACACAATGGCAAGCAAAGTCTGCAGAATCTGGATTGGATCCACATCTTCCACCTGAACTGAGGCACTGTTGGCACGTAGAATCAATACTTACCGTCCAATTAACTGAAAAACCGCCAGCAATGGCTATTTTCAGAAGTTCCTCCGAAGCTGTAGGACTGGCTAATGCCACAGCATTCGTTTGATTGACCCTAGCAATTATTTCGTTTTGGCATGTTACCAGAGTGAAGTCGAAGGAAAAGCCGATGAGCGTGTATATACCAAAAAATGTGTTGCTATTGCAATTGAACACATTTGGAAAAGTTGGTACTATTTGCGAACCAGAGCGGAGGGTGCAGCCGTAATACAGAGTAATATTCTGGTCAGTGGAAACATAGCCGAAAGTGTTTAAATCCAAGGAGACGTTCTCAGGGCTGTCCAAACAAATATTACTCAGTAAATCATCTCTAGCCAGGGTTACTATTCGATTGGGTCTGCTGATAGCGATCACTTTGTAAGTTGTTGATTCAATAACAATTTTGGGGATGCTATTACTTTCGCAGGTGATCTCAAAACTTGGATGACCACAGTACTCTGGTTTGTTCCCTCCCCAGAAAGGGTAATTTATCTCCATGTCGCCGCAGCGAAATTGCTCACCACACCTCCTGAATTGCTCGTTATCTTGACAGAGAGACCCCGGTATGTAGATCAAGATATAGATTATGGTAGTGAAGAGCAAAAAGTATGGATGGAGTTCTCGATGCATTTCTGTTTGATTAAAGGAATTAGCACCACCTAGAAAGAGAGGAGCTAACTGGTAATAGTATAAAAAGAGCTTTACTCAATTCTATGATCTTCTTGTCTGAAAAAGAGATAGAATAGAGAAGAAGAAGAGATGATTTAAGGGACAGAGAAGAGGAAGAACACCAAATTCAATTAGGAAGATGAGATGTAAAATTCAATGATAAAGATGGGGTGCTTTAATTTATTTGTCATGGTATGGTCAACATATAGCTACCAGTAGAATGATCTTTGACAAACACATACCCATTTCGTGTATATTTACGAAGGAGATATAGAAGCTTCTATTGGAAATTAAGGGGGTGCTAGACTTGGTCTAATTCCACAAACACCGTGTCCTAATGACTATTATACTATTATATATATATCCAACTACTAGCGTGGCTCGCAAAATTTAATTAATTGTGATAAGAGTCAAATATTTATATTTGGTCCATATGGACTAATTAGTCCCATGAAAGAAACCATCTAGCTAAGACTAGAGTACTGGTCATAAATTTAAGATGTGCTATATATTACGCGCAAAAAACACATGAAGTACCCAAAAGTGTGCTAGATAGTTTATTCTAAAAGGAAACTTCTAACATGTCAAGACTTGAACTACATGACGGACTATAAGTCATCCCACCATTGCTCCACAGTTCTGCTATTTCTTCATATCATTCATCATCTACCATTAATACAAGAAATTCAACAGCAACATTTCCGCCAAAGTTCGGTTACATGTCATAAATCTCTACCTGTACTACGATTTGGGAGAGACTGTAGGTGAGCAACTCAAAACTATTAAGGGCGTTTGGCTAAAGCTTATAAGCTTATAATCACTTTTTGGCGTACCCATTCGTTTGGTAACACCATAAGTGTTTATAAGTCCAATTCAGCCAAATGTCATAAATTGGTCATCTTTAACTTTTGATTTTACAACTTATAAGTACTTTTGGTTTGACCAAAATTTTTACGATTTTATCCCTAATATATTTTGTAATCTCCTAAATACTCTTCCCTGGAACATAATTTTTAATTCTCTGTCTATTCTATTACCGTCATTCGTCCTTCTTTATATGAAAATACTATTGAATTTATATTCTTTTTTGGTAGATCGATACAAGGACATTTCAGCCATTTTTATAGAAAAGGTGCTTATCAATACCCTTTCACCAAACACAACTAGTTGCTTTTCAGCACTTGAGACTTATCAACTACTTTTTAATTAGCCAACCCAAACGGGCTCTATGTCTCGAAAATAAGAGATCCTTGTGCTCGTCAATTTGGTGACAAGTATTCAAAATGATCATGGCTAACCGTAAACTTAAGGTTAATATGAGAATTTCAGGCGGAAAACTGATCATAGTAAAGATGTACATGCGTCTTCAAAACCAGAAGATAACTGGACGAGGAAATCTGTTGCAGTATGGTAAACAAATATACCGTGGGAGATAAGTTGGTATAAGTCTTTCCTGAATAAGTATAGGTTGAATTACACTCTACAAGGAGATGAACAGAACCAAATGAACGTGTGCAATCGGATGCATATGCAAATTTATGTGATCCCACGCCATAAAAGAAGTGAAAAAGCCAATGTATCAAGGTAGTTTGTGTGAAGAATCCCACATCGGCCCTTTAAGAGATGGGTAGTCTCTTTAATATGATTTGGCCTTGAGCTAACCTTTGAGGTTGAGTTAGGCCCAAGATTCATAGTTATATAAGGTCACATGCCTTAGAACCTAGTGACAACATTTTAAAGTTGTGCAGGCCTAGTCTCAAAGCAGACAATATTACTATTGAGTTGAGCCTACTTCAACTCTCATGCTAATAATTAGAATGGAAATATTTGTACAACACCTAAGCCCTCCTCCTCCCCTTCCGCAACCGTGATTTACTAATTCAACCATGACGCATGCTAATAGTGGTTAGATTTCTTAATTTGTTTTACTGAGTCTTTATACTGGAGATATATATCAACTACATCATCCATGTGAAGTTAGCTAACCAACTATCACGATATTTATTTTCAGCCTTGAGTGGAAAAAATGTTCAATGTTGAGAAAATAAAAAGAATATCTCAATAATAGACTTTTTGATCAATGGTTGGTTCGTGGAGGCATACCTAATGGCTAATACCAACTAAAATGACAGCTACTGAATGGTAAAACTAGACTTACACAGTCGCGGAAGTGATACATTATTTCAGAGATAAACGTATTAAAAGATTTTGGACTACTAAGCTAATCTAGGAGATTAGAATCAAGTCGAGACCTTTACTTTTTATGTAGCAATAGTGTATAGTATTTTTGCACTATCAAGTTACTTAAACCAAGTTACAACAGGTGTGTATTGATAATGTTAAAATATGAGATTAATTACGACTATATTGATAAGCGTTAACTTTACACTATCAGTTTATATAATATAATCTATGGATCTACATGGGAGTACACTGGTCCTTGTCGTTATTCTCGAGTTAGCTCAGAATTATTAAATTAGCTAAGTAGTCAATTAGACGCAAGAAAAAGTAAACCCCATGGAGTGGGTGAATCAAATCCATCGACTAAGTCAAGACTAAGAAGGCAAATTGAGCCGGAAATAGTTGTTAGGAAAACAAGAACATTTACCTGGGGCTGGAGATGGTATAGATATTGGTAATGGTGGTGAGTATCCAAAACCAAAAACAGCAACTGAACAAGAACCAGATTCATCAGGAGGACCAGGACAAAAGCAAGTTGTTTGCTTCAAATATTCATCATACCCACATCTTCCCTTTTTTTCAGAACATTTACTACAGGCTTTACTATCAAGTTTCCACCTTATATCAAAACCTTGTTGTAGTACTTGTCCCAAACCTGAGGAATTCAATGACCCTACAGTAGCAGCACTCATCTGAGGCACTGGAACTGTAACACTAGCATTGCACTTCCCCGGGCCTACAGCACCCGGTAGTACGAAAACATTGTGATATTTGCTATTTCTACAAGCAATAGTACCATCCATTTCCGCAAAGTCGGATGAAACAGGGCAATTGTATAGAAAGGTCAAGTTCGTATAGCCAGCAGCGTAATCGAAGAGGGAGTAATCCAGAGTGGTGTTAACCAAATCAACAGGACAAGTTGATTCCATGATATCCTCCCTCAGAATCCTGATCGTTTGGGTTGTTGGATGTACGTTTAAAATTCGATATTTGATGTTGTTGATGACCATAGTAGTACTACTATCCTGATTGCAAGTGAGCTCAAAACCAGGATAGCCACAGAAGGAAGGATCATCGACACTGAGAAAAGGATAACTTAATCCCGTAATATCGCCACAGCTATATGTTTTCCCACAAGTTTGGTAGAATTCATAAGGATTACCCGAACCTTGAGGTACATGAATTAATACAAGGGAGGAAATCAGAGTGAGCAAAGAGAAGAAGTAAAAGCTTTGCAACTTCATTTGGAAGAAATTGGGAAATTAATGGATGTGGCTATTGGCTAAGGGAAGAAGGCAATGGATTATTAAACAAGTCTATGGTGAGTAGAAAAGTAGGTGGAGAGAAAAAGCATGAAGAAGATGATATACAGAGGAAGTTGGTTGATTAAAATGGCTTCACTTGATGATACTACACTTTTTCTTTATTATGGAAGCCATGGATTTTTTTTTCACATTGACTGAATCTAAACTGTGGAGGGAATCAAAGGTGCTCTGTTAAAGAAAATGAAAACCTACCTAGAGAGTTGATTTTTGAGTTGTGGAAAAGAAAAAAGAAAAGAAGATCCAAGCTTTGGTGTATCCTTTTTTGTCCTTTAGTATTTTTTATTTCTTATTTATTTAGGATTAGGCAGTGTACTCTAGAGAGAAAGTCAATTGGAAATTACTTGGACATTTGAAAACGATTGGAGGTTTGTTAAGCGTTTCTATCTAATTAGGACAACTATGTCATGGACTATCCAACAACCATATATACTATAATTTGCTTATGAACAACCAGGTTTGGTGGCTTTCTTCATACTTAGACCATTTCCAAGTTCAAAGTCCATTAGATGACTGATATTTAGGATCACTTGGTGAGTCTTATGAGTCCAAAACATAAATATCTAAGGTTAATTCTTGGATATACTGTCTTAACTTTCTTAGAATGAAGATGCACCGAATGGAAGGTGGAGAAGAAGGAGATTAAGATATGAAGTAGCGGCAGAAGGAATCAACTCATAAGATATCGTGCATTAAATGAAGTGCTTCAACAAAGTGCAAGGAGAGTCCTCATTCTAAAGTAGGAAAGTTTTCTACCTAAAACAAAAAGGGGTCGTTTGGTAATAACTTAATAAGTTATAACTATACGAAATGATAATCTTGAAATAAAATATGGTATTATTTCGTCCGTATTTCAGTATAAACAATTCTTGAGACTGTTTGTTTAAACTACAATTGTAACTTATAACTATACGAAAGGGATAAAAACATATATAGTCAAGCTCAAAATATTTATAACTTTTGATTGCCCTAAAAACAAGTTTATAAAAAATAGCCATAAAATAAAGTGATCATCTTAAAATATAACAGCTCAACAACAATTTTAAGAAAGGGATAATTTCAAAAATAGACTATTTAAGAAAAATAATTACATTTACATAGCCCATAAAAATAATTACACCAGCAATAGCCTATTTTTACACGATATACATCTTTATACATGTTTATACGCGTTTATACATATTTATACATCTTTATACACTTACTATACACAAATGTATAAATTTGTATAAACATGTATAATAATGTATAAGAGGTTTTTATACACACTTTTATATTATTGTACACCTTATACATAATTATACAAATATATTGGCAATTGTATGTAATTAATCCCAAAAAATCATCAAATTTCTAGTAAAGTAAATTTATGGTTTAATCTTTGATAAATTGTTGGCTTAAAATATTATTAGTAATAAGACATGTGTAGAAGTTGGTGTGGTGGCTGCCAACAATTTAAAACATATATATACCAAATATCCACTGATCCACTTTAGAAAAAGGGATTATGCATGATAAAATGGGTGGGCGGCAGAAGATTGGTCTAAGAAGACTGAGGCCGTGAGACAGCCGAAAATGTTGTTCATGTTATGTAAAAATATAAAGTTGGGCTAAAAAGTGTAATAATTTTATTCTAATATTTATACAATGTAAATTTTCCTTTAAGAAAACCCAATTTTATAAAAACACCCCCATTTCTTTACTCTCCATCATTGCTAAACCCAATTTTATAAAAACACCCTCATTCCCATACTAATATGCTTTTTCTGTGCCATGAAACTTGTTGCAGAATTATATCAATTATACATTGAATTTATTGTGTATAATTTCTGTGCCATGAAACTTGTTGCAGAATTATATCAATTATACATTGAATTTATTATGTATAATTGAAGTAAATTCAATATATACTATGTATAATCAACATATAATTTATGTATAATTAGTGTGTGTATATTACACACTAATTATACATTGATTATAAGTTAAGCATGCACTGATTATACACTATTAACATTGAACAATAAAAGTATCATGTACAGACACCAACAATAACTATTTAAAAGGGAGGTTCCATTAAATCCAACCCATTCTCTCACACACCATTACAACAAAAAAAAAGAAAAGAAGAAGAAGATACAATCTACTAAGTTACATAAACAAGAAGATGAAAGGAGAATGGATGAGTGGAGAAGAAGAAAAGAAGATGGAAAGAAGAAAGGATGAGTGGAGCAGAAGAGACGGGAGAAAAGAGAATTCTAAAATTAGTCAAACTATTGGTTTGGCTAATAAAAGAAAATAATGTGTTTAAACTGGTTATAATAGGGTTATCAAAATAAAGTATAACTATTTTGAGTTTAAAACTAATATGGGCTTCTATTTGAGTTAATTTTTCCTGTTTGTTTAAACTATAATTGTAATATTATTTTATAAATATGAATAACTATCACGGGATTACTAAACCCAGATAAAAGAAACAAAATGACACATTTGACCTCTCCGAAGATCTTCTTCCAAAGTCTTTTATGAAAGCCAAGGTTACAATTGGAAATAAAAAATCATTCAAATTTATCTAATGTAAAATCAAACCTTTTTTGACCTTCTCCAAAGATGATCTTCTGAGACCTTCTCCAAAGATGATATTCACGAAGCAAATGACCTCTGAGAACTAGTTTTAATTTTGACTATATATGTCTGGAATTTCGGATATATATATTTGAAGTTTGGTATTGACAAGCCAAATTGCAGACGCTATTGTTGAAAGTTTGACCTTTGCAAGCCAAACTTCACATAAAAATGCTGGAAGTTTACTTGCACAATCAATATGTTGAATTTCATATGCGAATTTTTATAACTTCAATCCTGTATGCTTGAAATTGTTTTTGAATTGGCTAAATTTGTAAACCTCGACTATAACTTAAAGGGAACTTAAATAGTGAACCCAAAATCAGTTATTTGTGCACTTCCCCCAGACAGAGAAGGAACTGGGCTTCTAATTTTTACTAAAGTAGTGCTAGTTCGACAAAACCAAGCCCATAAAAATCTAGCGTTAGGATGGAATTGAAAAAAAAAAAAATATTTTGGGTCGGAGTTACATCTTCAAGTATGGTGTTATTTGCACTTTTTGCTTATTTTGTCCGTTCTTTATCCTCCAAGACAAACAACCTTTTCATGGGGGTATAATTTTATATTTTCATATCATAATATCTTATAGGTTATGCAATGCGCTCTTAACAAACTTATGTCCCTCTCGGCATGAATTTGATTACTGAGGGCAAATGTTATTTAAAAGGCAAAACATACAGTTAAACCTCTAAGTATGTTTTTGGTAAAGTGAAGGATGTTAGTAGAATACAGGAGGTGTCCAAGTTCAAAAAGAGTGGGGCAACTTATCTAAAACGCACATCTTTAGGAGCTAATTACTCTTATTTTCACTGCTTTCAATATATCACTCGGATACATTGCATAAGACATCTAGATACATGGTTTAATCTCTGATACATAGCATAAGTTATCTAGATATATGATTTTATCTCGGATACATCGCATAAGACATCCAGGTACATAATTAACTTGAATGTATTCGCATGTATCCGAGTTCAGTCGCATGTATCCACTGTCTAGATACACGATTTTAGTCTCAGATTCATCGCATCTGCATGTATCTGAGGGGTAACAACATGTATCCGCATGTATCTAAGGGGTTACAACATGTATACGAGGGTTACAAGAAGATAGATTTTTGGGGATGTATTCCATGAATTTTTGTTAACATGTGATATATTAAGTAATTAAAATAAAGTAATGAGAGAGTTAGTAAATATAGTAGGGAAATTTGGCTCTTTATATAATTTATCCAAAAGAGTACGTATGTTTCTTTTGATGGATAAATCCTTATCGGTGCGGCTCTTCCTCGACTGACGATTACCAGCAGCCTCTCTCCCAACGCTCAACCATAATAAAAAACATAAATGAAACAATAGATTTAGAATAGAATACTCTCTTTCTCTCTATGTCATTGGAGATTATTTATGGGAGAAATTTAATACCTTTTGTTTGCATCTGCAATCCAGAGACGGAATACGTCGAGAACCACACACATTAGTAGAATGAATTCCTTTTGGTTTTTACTATGAAAATATAAGAATATAATACTCTCTGTCATGTTAAAATACACTATTACTATTACTATTATCAACTAATACACTAGTACTATATTACTATTATTAACTAAACAGTTTTTTTTATTTAACTATGAGTCAAATAACTTAATTATAGAAATTTTATAGGTTTTCAACAAAGTCGACTCCAAAAGCTAGCTCATGAGAGAAATATTGTCCAAGTCCATATGAACAGATCACACCAGTCCATTCCCCAACCAATGTGAGACTTTAACATGACTCTGATACCATGTAAAGATATGACACCTGGCCTAACTCAACCTCAACCCAAAAGCTAGCTTTTGAGGGAGGATTGCACAAGTTCATATACATAGATCATCAGTTTATTCTCCAATCAATGTAGGACTTTCACCAAATCTAACACCCCTTCGTGCCCTAGCCTAACTGGAGCGTGATCAGGAACTCAAATGGGAATAGACCTGGCTCTGATACCATGTAAGGATATGACACGTAGACCTAACTCAACTCAAAAGTTAACTCAGAGGATTGCCGAAGTCTATATAACCAGACCACCGGTCCTTTCAACTTCATTATTAACAAACTTGTTAAACGAATGTAACTAATTTCATTTATAGTTCTCTTAATTAGATTAACTAACAATATAAGAATTAAAATTTAATGGTAGGAAAAAATGCAGAGCTTAAGAAGGAAATCGGAAAACATACCAGGCGGTGTAGCCAGGGACGAAACCGGTCTACTGGTGCACGCTTTATTGGACGAAGAAGATTGATCATTAGAGCACAAACACCTAAACTCTTTGGCACCAACATCAAATCCACAATGTCCCCCAAACTTTTCACACTCTTTGCAATTACTACTATCCACTTTCCATTTCACATCAAACCCCTGTTCCAGCAACTGCTTCAATTCCTCCAAATCCCCAATTATTCCTCCAGGCGGAAACTCCTTACGACCTGGTACGACTATACTAGCATGACATGTCCCATCCCCCTCCTCACCTCCAATTGCAAAATCATTCTTATAATCTATTCCATTTATCAGACAATTGAGTGTCCCAGCCGGAGGTGGAGTTCCGGCCCAAGTCGGGCACGGGTAACTGAACGTGAAATTCACTAAGCTCGAAGCGTACTCGAATGTATTCGAATTATCTATTGTAGTGTTAAATCGACAAATTCCATCTACACCTAAATCTTTTCTAGTAACTGTAATGATTTGAGCATCCAAATTGATACCGAGAACAAGGTATTTTACGTTCGAGATTTGTATCTCGGTGTTTCCCTGATCGTCGCATTGAAGCTCGAATCCAGGATAACCGCATTCTTTTGGTCGATCATTTCCCCAAAAAGGATAAGTAATTTCAGCTATGTTTCCGCAGTTGAAGGACTTGCCGCAGCTGGAAAACAAATTGTTTTCGAGGGAAGAAAGAGGAGGAAGATGAATTAAGATGAAGAAGAGTGCTGCGCAAGCTAGAAATTGAAAGGAGAAAAAGCCTTCCATATTGAATGCCCAGAGACAAAAAGATGTAGCGAGTTGTTAGCTAGTAGCAGTATGTATGCCTATAGTAGGCACAAATTAATAAATGTTAGCTGAATTTATAAGAAGTTGAAAAAACAAAAATTGTAAGAAAGATATTGATGATGACATAAACAAGAATTAGGGGGACTACATTGACTTCTTAAAGTAGTCCAGATTAAGCACAATTATAGTGATAGATTAATTTTTTTTTTGTAGATTACATACTGATTCCACTTATTATGAATTAGTATGTAATGTTGAGCAGAGTGGAGGGAACCGCATTATAAATTTGAGTTTGAGGTGATCATCTTGATTCTTGAGAAGGAAAAGAAAATTGTTCATTATTCCATGATAAGGGTGGATCTTGAATTTAATATAATAGGTTCACTTTTAAGTTTTTATGATTCGATTCACTATATTTTTTTAATACTGTTTATTTAAATTTTCATTTTTTTATATATATCAAAAAATATTGAATTCATGATATGAATTTTGGAAGCGGTGCTCTCAATGGGATCTTTTCCATCCTAGCCGTTCGAATCTGAAATTTCTGATTAAACGTGGAGGGATCCCAACAATCTCATCGCAACTCATGGTTGTGCAAGATATGCTCATTAATTCATAGAATCGTTGGCGATGTGGTGCTATTATAGTGACAAGAATGCATCTCTTTTCTTAGGCATTTGGGCCCCCAATATTATTTGTCGCCCTCTAATCAATCCTTCAACAGAGCCCGCCAACTTAGGCCCATATAATAGCCCCCACTTTGTTTTGGATTAAAATCCCTATCTCTAATTTGAACATTTGTTAGTAGAGAAACTTTCATAAACAACAACTAACATGAACTTAATGACTTCTCCATAGCAAATAAAACTTGTAAAACTGCAATTTGAAGTGTAACTTCTCAAGGCTGCCTTGAAGACTCACTTTAAATACTGTTTATTGGCCTTATTTTCCACAATCTCGTCTTTTCATCACTTTGTCAATCGCGATTGTATGGTTTAGGCAGAAAATACAAAATCTTGATAATAAAAAAGAAATAAACGAAAAGAAGGAAAGTTTTTTCTCCTCATCAAAAGTAGGCATAATAGACTGCAAAGTTTTTTTCTTTTTTCCAGCTTCATTATCATCACTTTCTCATCAATTAACCAGTACAACGATAGAAAAAATAAAATACAAAAAGCAACTTCACTTCTAAATTGACATTTTCATTAACGTGATTTGATCCGAAATAAATAAATAAAAAGCTTTTCATTCACGTGACTTTACAAAGAAGACAATTACATAAGCTTGTTGACAACAAATAAAAATTAATAAAAGCAAAAACTCATGCAGAAAGATCAAAACTCCTCATCAAGAGTCATTAGGTCCTGTAGTTTTCTCTCCAAGACTTCTGAACATATCTGTCCCATCATATTGTAAAATGACTTAAGATCAGATAGCTGTTCAACTGACATTTTCCCCATTACTTTCCTTGCCAGCCCCTCTTTCTCCTCGTTCATTTTCAATTTCTCTAAATAGGATGATGCATTCCTTACTGTTGCTCCCATTTGCATTAACCTTGTCTCTTGTTGCAAGCTCAATACTGTATTAGACTGCAAAACATTACATAACATAACATAACCATGATCGTTAATTCAATCGCTAGAGTCAGTAAGTTCAAAATGAGTTTAGCTGAGAAGTGAGAATGAATTAATCAATGTACCTCGAGGAATTCTGCTCCAACATCTAAGTCTGAAGTTTTAGATGGCTGAATTGTACGACCTTTTTCGTATAAATCTCTAGCAAGGGAAAAACTTCTAACTATAATTTTCCTCTTCTTCTCCATTTCTTGATTAAGCTTCAAAGGCTTTTGGACTCTGGTTGAGCTGTTAAGTTTCTTCTGATAAGCAACTACAGCCTTCACAAACTCCTGCAAAAACCACATTCAACATATATAGTACTGTAAGAATAAGATAATATAATACTAAAATTTCTTTTAAATAATCATCTTGAAGTGTGTTGTGGTACCTGATAAGCAAATGTACATCCAGGATAATCAAATTCATCACTATCTTCTTGCCTCATTCGTTCCGGATGAAATTGAAGTCCCATAATAAACTTACCCTCAGCAGGATTATAAGCATCAGGATCATAAAATCCTTCTATTAAACCATCAGGGGCAAATGCCATAGGAACAAACCTCTGAGCCAATTTTTTAACTCCTTGATGGTGATAACTATTGACTGAAATCTCCATTTTTTCGTCTTCTAAAGAATCCTTGAACCAATGGTGCAATGGCGTTTCCTTAACGACTTCTATAACATGCCTATGACCATCATAGTTATCATAATCCATGTGAATTACCCTCTGTTCCTCAGGGAGATTTCTTGATATTTCTTTCCCAATGTCTTGTATAAGGGTGCCACCACATGCAACATTTAGTACTTGTGAACCCCTGCATATTCCCAAATAGGGGATGTTCCTTTCTAGACAAAGCTTAGCCAATCTGAGTTCAATTGTGTCTTTTTCTTTGTCAATTGCAGTATCGCTAGCGTGTAATCTCCTGATTTCTTCCAATTCTTCAGGGGTGAGATCGGAGAGTTCATCGTTGTACAGAGAAGGGTCGATATCTTCTCCTTCACAGAGCAGAACACCATGAATTGGCTCAAAACTGTCTAATAACATATGTACCCCTGAAACTCGGGGTACAATGACCGGCACAGCTCCATAGCTTACTATAAGATCGAGATGATATTCTCCTGAGAATTAATAACACAATAAGATTATAGTAATCAATTTCAAAATCTGCAATTCAGAATTTACTAACTTTTTGCATATGTGTGTATTTAAGAAAATGTAGAGAAAGACGAAGAAGTAAACGTACCAACAAAATCAACAAACTTGTTCTTGCGAACGGTACGTCTAGAGACGATGAGCACGCGGGGTAGGACAACTGAGAGCTCGACAGCCATAGCAGCACGATAATTTTGCTTTGTTTTTGTTTTTGCAACTACTTATGAGTAGTAAGCTAAATTGCAAATAGAAAAGGAGATGGGAATTCAAATTAGATAAAGCTGCTATTTATAGGGCGAAAAATGAGTAACACAAAGTTGAATTAGTGAATGGTTAAGAGAAAAAAGAGAGAAAATTGTGGGGTTTTATAGGTAGATCGCCGCGTAATTGCGAACGTTACCATAATACTAATTATGTAGGTGACTAGGAGAGAGAGTAATTAGGGTTGATCCAATTAAACAACTTTAAGGATTTTCCTTCTTTAGCTAATATTATTAAAAAAATATATGTCATATAAATTGGGACGAATAGAATAATATTGGATCCAACGTGGACAAATGCACATCTAATGGAGGCTCTTCTAAGGCGGGTCAAAGCTGAGGAAATGCTGACCTGGATCTGCCTATATTCGGATAACCCTTTCTCCCCAATAGGAAGAAATGGATCCAAGTAATAAAGTGCAATAATTTCTCCTACTTTGCACACTTTTTTCATATTTTGGATGACTTGAAAAATAGCCCGGGTAGACAAGAGGGAGTTGCTAAGATGATATGCGTCCCTCACTTTCAACTTTAAGGTGTGAGTTCAAATCAGTAAGGGAGCAAAAAAAGGCGAGAACTATTAAGAAGGGATTAAAAAATACAAAAAAGAATACATCGTGCCATTTTGTACATCATACGAAATAATTACATATGTTGGTTGTTTATATCAAATAAAATAATTTAGTTCTTAGTGATACAAATTAAGATGAAAAAACTATATGTAACATAACTATAATTATGAGATAAATTATGCATGCAAGATTAAGGGTAGATGTACAAAGTAACTTATGAATTCGTCCGAATGAAGTAGCTTTAACCAATAAATAATTACAAATAATAGATTTACAGTCTGGTAAATCAAATAGGTTGTGACATAATCCGCACATGTCTCTAATTTACTTTGTGTAAACGCCACGAATTAGTTGTTTTTGAATTTAGGAGTTTTCCAAATTTAATTGCTCCTATGATTGCTTCCCACTTTAGGCCAACAAGGAGTCTTTAATTAAGTCGCAAAAATTGTAGCCTACCCCAGATAATTAAGTGGCTCTTCTATTCCCCTAAAGCCATCTAGACACTGTTAGCATATATAGTAGGGGTAGCAAACTTTACTTTTTTTTTGGCTGCTCCTACAGTCAAGATCAGGATCTTTAACTACTTTGAAAATCAATGCTATTACTGGGAAATTCCTAGATTAGCAACTGATGTTAATTAGTGTGAGACTCCACGAATTACTTGTTTTTGGGTACCACATATAGGGGTGGGCATGGTATGATAATACCGATTTATCATATCAAATCAAAATTTTAATATCACGGTTTTGATATTATAATATTTGGTATAATATATAGTATATATTTTTATTTTTATTTTTGATATTCCAATATTTATAAATAAAATACTGAATATCATAACAAAGTATACAATCACATAAATAATTCATATATATTATTATAATACTAACTAATATACAACCTAATATTAGTAGAAAATCAAATGTTTAGACGTCGGAACTTTTGACTCTCTATCTTTGATTGATTTTTTTTTTTTTTTGTAATTAATTAACAAAGGGGTCTACTTGTACTTTCATTTGAACATATATTTCTACATGTGTAAAGTGTTAATATGATATAATTGAGACGTTTTTTGAAACGTCGAAGTCATAATTCTCTATTATATGACTATATATAAGTCAAAGTTGACCAAACAATGATTACCAATTTAGCATATCGCGCGCAAAATATTAAAATCAAACTTTAAAATACCAAATCATACCAAATTAATTTAAAATGATAATAATACAATATTTTTAAGAACCAAATATCAAAATTACCGAATTAAAATTTCAAATATCTTATTATACTTGCCTCTAGCCATATATAGAGGAATCTATTGACCACAACAACTTAAGGCTTTTAACTTTTTCTTCGTTAATCGACTGATTCCGCATGAAAGAGAAAATAAAATCACATAAAAGGTTGAGTGAAATATCGCTTAGATATAAATTTCTCTTCTATTCCACGTCCAATTTTCACCTCCTCATAGTTATTTCTTCAGCCCATTTCCTTTTTTTAAAAAAATAATCAATGGGGGAGTGTGTGCTTTGGTCAGACTAGCTTGTCTTGTCAACATTTTTTTATTCAATCATTAATATTTATTAATCTAACTAATCTTAGTTTTGTGTCATACAATGCCCACTATGGAGATTTTAGTCGCTCTGGGTAGAGAAGATTCTATTACAAAACTTGAATCTGAGATTTCTAATTAAATGCAATCTTTTTAACTCTTTCACGACACCCTTTAGTGGTGCATTGTCATTCATCAACTCTTAGGGGTCGTTTGGTTGGAAACAAGTTATCCCGGGATTAATTATCTCGGAATTAGTTATCTCGGGATAACTTATCCCATCATATATATGGGATAACTTATCCTTTCACTATGGTATAAATGGTGGGATAAGTTATCCCAAACTTGGCAACCAAACAAGAAATCAAAATTTATCCCTAGACTATTTATTTTATCCAAGACTATTTGTTCTTATCTCTCACACCAAACGGCCCCTTACTTCTTACTCTGCAAGTAAGACAGCCTTAACATTTTCCAAAACAAGCTCTCCTTTGATTTTTTGGAAAAAAATAGTAATAATTAAAGGGAGGTTTAACTCCAAAGTTTCAACAAAACACGAACTCAGAGTGGATAAGATCCTATTCATGAGATGCTGGACTTTACTAATTAATTCCTCGTCCTTAGTAAGATAATGTTTAGCGTAATCTCCACAATAATTAGAAAATTTTATTTAAAAAAAGTGTATTATCCGCATTAATCTAACAACTACCCGCTTAGTGGCCTCATAAAAGCAATTTAAAGCTACTTTTAATTTGAGAAAGGTTTGTAAAATTCTTCGCAATGAGCATACTTTTAATAGAGACGACAATAAATACCTAACATACATATAATATATTTTTTAGGTGTTGATTCCACCGGCCATAACACTTCACATACAATTGGTCTACACATACATTCGATTTAATTGGCCCCACGTACAATTGATGTCTTCACATACATACACATATATTCAATTTCTATTTTTAAAAACACATACAATTAAAATTAGATACTATATTCGGGCGATTTCAATTAAGATTAAATATTATATGCACGTAGTATACTACGTTTAAAAGGAAAATATCTCTATATGTATTTTTTTTTTAAATCTAACTATACATTGCAAAAATAGGCTTTAATAACACTACATATAGAATTTCCTCCAATACATTTACTACTACTAAACTTTTTGGGGGGAGTTGAAGCTTTGAAGGAGAAAGAAAAAGCAGGTAGTAGCTAGCTTTTGGTGAAAGTTGCAGCAGTAATGATTGTTTCTCTCATATTCTTTAAATTTCTTTTAAAGAGAAAAAACTACTGCTTTGGTTAAAAATACTGATGGTATTTTTTTGTGACTTTTGAGAAAAATAAAAGACGTGAGGATGAATTCATCAACGTTTAAATGGAATTTTATGTCCAGCAAAGGACATTTCTGATTTCATATCTCCATTATAACTAACTCAAGAAAAGGGCAAATCTTTTGGTGGGCAAGTCATCATTAAAATCTAATTTGGAGTAATCACTATGAAAAAAGATTAATTAGAGGGAGGGGTTTACTGAAAAAGGTGAAGCACTATGATCCAAAATATTTCAATAAGGTCTAAAATAATCCTCTTTGAAAGTGAGATTATCCTTTCCTTAAATTGATTTTATATATGATTTTAAGTAATATCATCTTTATCCTTTGTATCAGGTAATACATATCTTATTTTTAAGATTTTAAATCTCACATTATAAAAAAGCTTACGTGCACATATCCATTAATTTAAACAATCTGATAATGTAAAAAATTATTTACACCTATATTAAATTTAAAAAATCTTGTATATTTTACTCATTGGTTTCCTTTCATACAACACTTTTTACATTTTGATATTTGACACCATCTCATTAATTTCGATACGACTTTTTACATTATTTACCAAAATAAAATTCATTTAATTATTCAAATGGTAAACTTTGATTTGATGGACTAACTTTTCAGTCATTATTTTAAAATTTTCCTTCCATTATTATTAATCTAAGATAAATTAAAAACTTCGTAAACTAAGTGCTTAAGTACTATTTGAGCAAAATATCATCATCAAGCACATAGAATGAAGAGACTATTGATCGTGATTGTCAGTATAATTTAAATTTACTATTTACCATGATCCACTTGGTGTTGCTATGATCTGGTAATAGATATATGTATTTAACCAAAAAAAAAAGTCATATGCATTTTATAATCAGAAAAATTAAGCTTTAATATTGACCGACCTCAAGTCCTCAATTATTCGAATGACCAAACTCCCTCACGTTTAATAGACACACCCACACATGTTTTGTACTCAAACTAAATATTCCATCCGTTTTAAATTTTAAAATAACAACAACAACGACGACAATAACAATAATATACTTAATAATCAATATATTCTTACAAAGTGGGATTTAAGGAGGGTAGAATGTACACAGACCATATTTTTACCCAGAGGTGAAATAAAGAGGTTGTTTCTAATAGACCCTCGGCTCATCCATTTTAAAATAAGTGGAGTTTTAAACTTGAATATGTTTTTTTTTTAAAGTAAGTGCTTTTACATTAACTTAGCTTCTGTGGCATAGCTGCAATATTGACCTCAGGGTGGTCACTCGAACATCTTTCATCAAAAAATTATATTGTGCATATAAAAATGGAAAAATGTCTCAAAACACACATAAACTATGGTCGAAATTGTTGTTTCACACTCTAACTTTGTGGAGGTCCTATGACCCCCATGGACTATTTTATAGTGTAATATTTAGAGTATTATCAGCTTAGCTTGACCACTAAATCACTCAAACTAAAGTAAGTGCTTTCACAAGCTATAAAAAAAGAGGGGTCAATTCTCATTAATGTTAATTTATCTTCCATTAACCCTAGAATTTTCTTAAAACTCTCTAACTTTATCTTCATGATTATTGATCAAATAACACAAATCATTTCAATTTTAATGTGATTTTTACTTTCAATCTACTATTTTGAAGTTGCTGCTTATACGTGTGTTCACTTGCATGTCCATCTATGCTAATACTACCTCCAATATTACACTATAAAATAGTTCAGGGGAGTCATAGGACCCCCACAAAGTTAGAGTCTGTAACAACAATTTCAGCCATAATTTAGGTGTGTCTTGAGCTATATTTCCTATAAAAATAATATTGTGTATATAGCCTATAGGTCAAAAATAACTTTTTAAAGATACATACTAAAGTTTTGAGAACCCTTAGCAAATATTTTAGCTTGATCATTAATTACCATAATCAAATACCTTGAAAAAGAAGTTACTCTTCAGTGGTTATATAAAACTCCATTTATTTAAGTAAGGGTGAAATTCAAAGAAAAACATTAACGTCTTCTTAATTTTGTAAAACACTATATATTTTGAAACAAAATGAAAAAAATATTTATTTTGAAACGAAGAGAGTACAATTTTGATATGTGACAAATAATTTTCTACGTACTTCATTTTTCAAGCTTCAATTATTTCTTACAAAAGGGAAGACGTGTTACGTTGATATATGTATTTTAAATATACATTGATGAATAAAGTAGTCTATTACTTATCGGAATAAACAATAGTCATGTGTATTCCATAGACATATTAATAACTTACTCGAAAAGGAAATATACATATACATATCTTCGTATATAAATTAAATAAGATTTCTCAGCCTTTGTATAACAAACATATATCACATGTGATATTATTCCAGATTATGTCAACATATATAAAAAGTTCTGATGAGTTGGCTGGGTACGAATTAAACTATATGATAAACAACCTCATTTTTGTCAATGGAAACATTAAAAATTGGATTAATTTCACTAATAGTAATCTATATTACAAACAGACAAAAAAGTTATGCTATAAACAAAATTATGAATGTAATATAGTGATAATAATCCTTCGATTATTCGGTGGATATATATGTACTTAAGTTGTTGTCGAAGTTTGGTTTTATAGTATTAAAACTAGATATATTGGTTTAAAATCTCAAACATATATTTAGATTAGAATGGTACAGAATTGTTTTAAATACTGTGCATGGTCTATTTTATATTATTTTATTCAATTTAATATTTACTTTATTACCATATATACTTGATTGAGGAACTTTTAAAATAATAAGTATAATTTTCTTCTAATATATAAAATTAAGCAATGCCATCACTAACTAGTACTTATGTATATATCGTTAATCATGTAAAAGGGAAGGGGGAAACCAAAATAAGTATGTTGAAATACAAGAAAACGTATTTTTAAAAAAATCTGCATATATTAATTTGAATGATATTTGAAGATAGTTACTCAAAAATATATCTCTTTTTTTGCCTACGTATAAACTTTTCATATATGTGTTTGTGTGTCTAATTATGTTATTTTATTTGTAAAATTTAACACATATTTAAACAACAAAAATTATTAGTGTATAGAAGTTTATCAAACTTAAAATCTTGTATATTACTCATTGTTTTCCTTTCATATATATAACACTTTTTACATTTTGATATTTCACACTATATATCTCATTAATTTCGATACATTTTTACCAAATTCAATTCATTAAATTATTCAAATGTTAAATTTTGGTTTGATGGACTAACTTTTCAGTCACTATTTATATATATATAT